>WURV02224813.1:0-10265 GCA_011762755.2 Epimenia babai | reverse complement strand
TAACAGCAACACTTCAGGTGTTTTGATGTTTGAATCTTGTAGGTACGCATCATGTTCGAGGTCCAAGACCTAAAACACGCCACCCTCGCCACAGTGAGTCGATGTGGCATGGTATGGTTCAGTGACGATGTCCTCTCATCCGACATGATATTCGAGCACTACCTGACAAAATTGAAACGGGTTCCAATGGAGGAGGGTGAGGAAGAGGAGAGGGTCACCGTGGCAACCGCTCGAAGCAGCACTTCTGAAGCTGCCCAGGAGAATGTGTCCCCGAGTCTACAAGTAGGTCTTGGAGCATGTTACAAACCTTTTCGCTTATGTTACATCGTTGCTGATAGGGGGTAATACTTTGTTTCATCGCAATGACTACATGAACAGGCGGAGGAACGAATAATGGACGCAGAAAATCAGGAGTTAAATGACAGTCCGATATTTGAGTATACATTGTAAAGCAATGATACAATAGAAAATCATCTATTTCCATGTGAAGATGACCCACACATTGTAATCTTTTGCTGTTCCCAATGCTCATACCAGATTAAACCTGATTTGCTACTTTGTATGTGTATTTGCTGTTTTGTAGCGCAGTTTTATTTGCTAATCTAGCAAGGTAGCGTGGAGGACATGATCAGGTTTGTCTCGCTCTGTGACAGCCACGTATTTGTTAGTCCCACACGATGATTGCCAGCTTCATCTCATTTGAGCATCTTTAGATTACTACAGCTATCGACTCAGACACAATAAGTTGAGTTATTTGTGGAATCTGAAGCCGCAATTTTCAGATATCTGGTGTAGGACTCTTTCTGTGTGTACAATATAGTTCTACACATACACACACACATACACACACACACTGCAGTGGCATGCATTTTCATGGTTGTCCAAGGTGGTGAAGACGGTGTTGACGATAATAATGTTGACGATGGTGATGATATTGATGACAGCTATGTTACCACGACGTTTTTGACGACAACGTTTGCGACTGTTTTTACCACGATAATGATTATGAAGCCAACTATGACGTTAGCTGTGATGTCTACTATGATTGTGATGCTGTTGGTGGCAATGTTTATAGCAAGACTATACACAATGATTTCCATAACGCTGTTGACTGAGTATATCAATGACACTGACTACGATGTTGACTAAGAATTTGATAATTATGTTGACTATAATGTTGACCAAGAATTGGATAATTACGTTGACTATAATGTTGACCAAGAATTGGATAATTATGTTGACTATAATGTTGACCAAGAATTGGATAATTATGTTGACTACAATGTTGACCAAGAATTGGATAATTATGTTGACTACACTGTTGATATAGAATTGATAATTACGTTGACTACAATGTTGACCAAGAATTTGATAATTACGTTGACTACAATGTGGACCAAGAATTTGATAATTACATTGACTACAATGTTGACCAAGAATTGGATAATTATGTTGACTACAATGTTGATATAGAATTGATTATTATGTTGACTACAATGTTGACCAAGAATTTGATAATTACGTTGACTACAATGTGGACCAAGAATTTGATAATTACGTTGACTACAATGTGGACCAAGAATTTGATAATTACATTGACTACAATGTTTGACCAAGAATTTGATAATTATGATGTTGACTACGTATTCGTATTCAATAATTACGTTGACTACGACGTTGACTATTCCTAGCTACAACGTGACGTGGCTACGATTCTTCAAGCGTACTTCACATCGGACGGGCTCGTCGTGCGGTGCCTCGAGTTCTCTCAGACTCTCGATCACGTCATGGACTTCACCCGGCTGCGCGCACTTGAATCGCTCTTCTCGATGATCAACCAGGGCATTCGTAACATCTTCTCGTACAACCAGAGCCACTCGATGTTCTCCATGCAGGTGATTTCTGTCTGTGTACATTCATCACCGTATTTAACCACTCTGTCTATACTCTGTTCATTCGTAACATCTTCTCATACAACCAGAGCCACTCGATGTTCTCCATGCAGGTGATTTTTGTCTGTGTACATTCATCACCGTGTTTACTCGCTCTGTCTATATTTACCCGCTCTGTCTATATTCACCCGGTCTGTCTATATTTACCCGCTCTGTCTATATTTACCCGCTCTGTCTATATTTACCCCCTCGATCTATATTTACCCGCTCTGTCTATATTTACCCGCTCTGTCTATATTTACCCGCTCTGTCTATATTTACCCGCTCTGTCTATATTTACCCCCTCTATCTATATTTACCCGCTCTGTCTATATTTACCCCCTCTGTCTATATTTACCTGCTCTGTCTATATTTACCTGCTCTGTCTATAATGTCTGTCTCATCATTCATTACCTCGATACATTTTGTAACTTGCTCGTATTTGTTGTAGAAAATAATTTGTAAGTTGCAGCAGAGTAAATTTTTTACTTAATAAAATTATTCCTGCCAGTGTATTCTGTCTAATACTAGGGATATGCTGAATATTTTTATTACATTTTTTTTCTGCACGACCAAATGATTTTAGATGAATTTTTTTTTATTTTTAGAGAAATTCTTTTACTAAATACAATAAAATCGTGAACTTATGAAGTTCTTATTTTTTACGAGATATATTTTAATGATAGAAAAGTTAAGATATCAGTTAACGGGCAAATGTTGAACAGAGTGATCAGCTGGAGAGGTACATGACCAAGTACCTGATATACAGCCTCGTATGGTCACTAGCGGGTGACGGTCGCATGAAAGTACGACAGGAAATGGGCGACTTCATTCGCGGTATCGCTACGATCTCTCTCCCACCCACCACGAACAATCTGAACATCATCGACTATGAGGTATTGCAACACACGACCGTATGCGAGTCTGTCTTGTATTCTGTTTACTGCTATTGTCTCTTGTGTCTAAACATCATCGACTATGAGGTATTGCAACACCACCTTCTGTGAGTCTATCTTGTATATTGAGTACTGCTATTGTCTCTTGTGTCTCAACATCATCGACTATGAGGTATTGAAACACCACCTTCTGTGAGTCTATCTTGTATATTGTGTACTGCTATTGTCCCTTGTGTCTAAACATCATCGACTATGAGGTATTGCAACACCACCTTCTGTGAGTCTATCTTGTATATTGTGTACTGCTATTGTCTCTTGTGTTTCGCGCTTTTCACCTCAGTCTTATGTACCGTAACATTGACGGATTCCATGTAAATAATACTACAGCCTCAGATGCAGATGAAAATCTTTCTTCACAAGTTCAGTAACCACAAGTAGCTACTCTAAAAAGCCTATAGTAGTCCTATACTCTCCTAATAGTAAGAAATTTCTGGTTAACAAAATGATCATATCAGCCTTGTTATAAGGAAAAACCGCATAATGAAAACCAACGAAAAAACCGTGTAGGGAAAGCCACTGAGTTTGGGCAGACACTAGACATTTGTCTATGCACGTCACTAATTCTAAAAGCAGTCAGTCTTCATGTTGCATATGTTACTAAACATTCATTCATGATAATTTACTATGAGATGGGATAGTGGAAGTGTCTGTCCTATAAAGACTATTCAGAAAGCATCTAAAAGAGAGCAAAGTCAAAGGAAAGGAGCTGCAATGGTTACCCACAACCCTGTTAGAGAGAGGGTATGATGCGATTTTTAATCTTCTGAACTTCACTTTCAACATTCTGAACAATACGCCACTAGCCCAAATATATCCATAATAAATGAATGCCGATTGGCCCACACAACGATTACTTCGGTAGTCAGCCTATAACTAAATAAATAAATAAAATAAAAAAATGAATGCCATAAATGTCAGTTAATATAATATATATCGGATATAACTTTTAGTCACTTGTTTATGACTTGTAATGATCACTTGTCTATGACTTTTAAGGACTTGTTCGCTGTATACAGGTGTCGCTCTCGGGTGAGTGGCAGCCGTGGCATGCCAAGGTGCCCCAAGTCGAGGTAGAGACCCACAAGGTGGCCGCACCGGATGTCGTTATCCCCACAGTCGACACGGTCCGACATGAATCCCTACTCTATACCTGGTTAGCTGAGCACAGACCCATGGTTTTGTGCGGTCCACCCGGATCAGGAAAGACAATGACCTTATTCAGTGCCCTACGTGCGCTACCCGACATGGAGGTGAGACCATTGCGATATATGATTATGGCATACCCTGGTTTAAAACTGAAGAAATATATTTTATGATTAACTTAAGTCAAAGGTGAACTACTCTTTATTCAGTTATAACAAGAATGTTATTTTTATGTTAGATTTTAGATGTGAAAATTAGTTTATCATCTTTTTTAGAAGCGGCATGAAATTGAATTGTCAAACTATATTGCTTATTGCATGCATGAATTAATTTTTGGGAGTTTTGCAGGTTGTTGGGCTGAACTTCTCAAGTGCTACGACCCCAGAACTGCTCCTGAAGTCATTTGATCACCACTGCGAGTATAAACGCACTCCCAATGGCATCGTGCTGGCACCGATCCAGCTCAGTAAATGGCTCGTACTGTTCTGTGATGAGATTAACCTCCCTGACATGGATAAATATGGTAGGTTTTATTGGACATATAACCTTCAGGACTTGCATAAATATGGTAGGTTTTATCGGACATATAACCTTCAGGACATGCATAAATATGGTAGGTTTTATTGGACATATAACCTCCATGACATAGATAAATATGGTAGGTTTTATTGGACATATAACCTTTAGGACTTGCATAAATATGGCAGGTTTTATCGGACATATAACCTCTCTGATATGGATAACTATGGTAGTCTTCATCGGACATATAACCTCCATGACATAGATAAATATGGTAGGTTTTATTGGACATATATATCACGAGTTTTATTGGATGTATATTGCAAGTTTTATTGGATTTATGTATATGGTGAGTTTTATTGAAGATTGATCAATATGGTAGGTTTCATCGGACATATAAATCACGAATTTTTTTTGAATGTATATGGCAAGTTTTATCGAAGATTGATCAACATGGTAGGTTCTATCGGATCAAATACGCAATCTACAATAACAATACTGTACCTGCCGTATACCAGCAGTTTAAGGCTCGAGCCCTGAAAAGAGCTGGCTTGCCAGCAGCTCTCTCGCAGACACTCTAGTATACTGGGGCCTTAGGGTATGGATTATGTCAGTTTGTTGGGGACTTCATCAATATGGTGAGTTTGTTGGAAAATGGATCAGTGTCGTGAATTTGTTCGACATTTGTTACTGTCCTACTGGGATCATGAGAAAATCTGCTTTTTCCCGTAAAAGGTACGCAGCGTGTGATCTCATTCCTGCGTCAGATGATGGAACACAAAGGATTCTACCGTAATTCTGACCAGGCCTGGATCAAGTTCGAGAGGATCCAGTTCGTGGGAGCGTGTAACCCGCCCACTGATCCCGGTCGTAAACCCCTCTCCCACAGGTATTACTACCTGACTTAAAATAACGCTACTATTTATAAGAATGTAGTCCAATATCATCTTTCATTCCATTGGTTATGACGTACCAATAAAGGGTTTATACACCACAAAGTAGCTTATCTGTCGCATGGAACGCATGGTGATGCTGACTCTGGTGTACTCGGGTAGCTCTGGAACCGCAAATTCAGTTTTTGTAAAACTAACTTTTCCTTTCAGTCACTATTAAAAATCATCTTGGCTTGACCAGATGTGTTTGAAAACTTGATGATTGTACGGTACACGTCTGTTCTCTGGCCATCTTTGGGACTTGTCAAATTTATGGCGGGAAGCAGGGTGATGGGAGATCGAGGTTTGCCAAGATGGCCATCATCAACATGAAAGATGTGAACAATTCTTATCGCCGTAATTGCGTCTTGTTGTATTCGCAGCATCGATCAAAGGTCATTGGCATTATTCAAACTGCCTTAGAAGTTATACAATTTAAGAACAGAACACGGATACACCCTTGGCTAACCACTTTGTTAGAGGAACTTACAACGTAATCTCTGAAAGTGCATCTGATGTAACCGTGGCGTTGATCGAAGGTCACGATCACACCGTGGCGCACGGATAGCTGACGAAAGTGCTCACGTAGCAGACATTGCTTGGGTGGTAATCTGCGGGGGTCTAAAACATGCAAGTTGTACCTTTTGTTTGCTAAAATTCATTGCGGATGGCGAGAGGCGAAGTGTGGCGGATGACATGAATAAGTGAGGAGTAGATAATTTTGAGGTGAGAAGACTAGGTGGCGGGTGACTGGAGTCAACTGTATGCTTTTTTGTTACACTTGACGATATATTATTTTATCTCTTGGATGTAATACATACAAGTGATTGTTTACTCCTATCTTTACCATGTGGTGATTATTTGGTCAGTCATATTTGGCCCCAGAATATGTCAATTGCACCTTTTTTACCTACAATTTCGATCTGATATCTCATACTGACCCAACTATGTAGTTATACCATCCTTGGTGGTCACTGTAGACCAATCTTTTTCCGGTTGTAGGTTCCTGCGTCATGTCCCGGTTGTGTATGTCGACTACCCCGGCAGTATCTCGCTGCAGCAGATCTACGGCACATTCAACCGAGCTATCTTACGCCTCGTACCGTCACTCAAACCGTACGCCGACCCGCTCACAAATGCTCAAGTGGAATTCTATCTCATGTCGCAGGTATCGTCAGCTCGATGAAATGCTTTAACACATTGGACATGAGCGCTGATCTGTATGGCTCAGTTGTGTGCATCCCACTTATTGCATGAAGATGTACATTAAGATTATTCAAATTGTGCTGTTAGTCGTTAATTACATTGAGGATGCTTTTGGAATTCTGAAATAGTGGCTGAAACTCAACCTTCTGTCCAGACTATGGTCATTGTTCCACCGTGATAAATGAAGCTAATTATGTGTAGTGACATAGTAATGAGCACACTATGGGCATATTATGCTAGCATTGTATGCTGCCATTGTACACCAGCATTATATATATATATATATATATATATATAAAATCTCCATCGCTCTTAATATTCATACATATTCATTTCTCTTAACTCATATTCATACATATTCATCGTTCATAATTCTTATTCATGCATATTCATCGCTCTAAATTCATATTCATGCATATTCATTACTCTTAATTCATATACATATTCATCACTCTTAATTCATATTCATACATATTTAGCACTATTAATTCATAGTAATACATATTCATATTTACATATGCATATCATGAATACGTGCAAATAGCACCTGATAATGTATATTCAATATGCAAAAGCTGGTTTTAATCTAGATATTAGTTTTTCAAAAGGTGTTACTTTTGTACTTCTTATATTTATGATATGGTTGACACGGTAACCCAGACCTATATGTCATGCATATTCATAGATGCGTACATACACACTCAATACTTCTTACAAGTATAAGAAAGTCCTAAATTCCACTTGCCACATTCAGGAACGATTCACCCAAGACATGCAGCCACACTACATCTACAGCCCGCGTGAGATGACGCGTTGGGTACGTGGCATCTTCGAGGCCCTACGCCCCCTCGAGACCCTCTCCGTTGAGGGTCTCATTCGCATTTGGGCACACGAGGCTCTCCGGCTATTCCAGGACAGGTCATTCTCAAACATTAGCTAAATATCAACTTATATCCATCCATAATTCATTTTGTATCCTTCTAGAATTACATTCTCAATGCTTCTCAGACATCCAAGATGTTAAATCCATAGAGACCTCTCGTGTATTGATTTATTGTTTTTACGTCAAATAATTTACGTTATTCGTCCATGAAGTTGCTTGAATATTCATGAAGAATTCTTTGGGCTAGCTTAAAGTTGTGTCCTCTATATTTTTTCTATGCAGTGATCTTTATTATTGCGGACAATTCTATATTTCCGTCTGTCCGTAGCCTCTAATACTAACGTCTAATCGATGGTTTAGTGAAGCTCAAGTGTCTCGAATGTGGTGAGATTCGCCGTGTCGTAACGTCGCAGGTTGGTGGACGTGGAGGAGCGGCAGTGGACAGACACGAACATCGACGCGATAGCCCTCAAACATTTCCCCAACATCAACCGGCACGTGGCTCTGGATCGACCAATCCTCTACAGTAACTGGCTGTCGAAGGACTACATGCCCGTACAACAGGAGGAGCTGCGGGATTACGTCAAAGCTCGTCTCAAGGTGCACGACACATTAAGCAATAAAACTGTCATCATATTATATCGGTCATGTATTGTGTTGTATTAATTCACTCTTACATAATATGTCTCTGTCATATTATTGTATGTGAATACAATACATTGCTAGGTTTTATTTTCACCAAATCAATTATGTAAATATCTGCATTTTTAGCTCACCTGAGCTTACGCTCGGTGAACTTTTCTGATCGGAGTTCGTCCATCCGTCCGTCCGTCTGTCCACCCGTCCGATGTTAACATTTTCTTAAAAAATCTTCTCTAGAACCACTTATTGCAGAGGTCTGCCATTTGGCAAATATTACCCTGGGGTTGGTCTCTTCTAGATTTGTTCATGGTATCGTCATCGCAGCAAAGGTAAAGGTAAAGGTTTTGGTGCTACTTTATATTTAAATGTCAGTCGCATGTACAACATTGCCCTAAGATATTTTATGATAAACAATTTCACGACGTATCTTTCTCAATATTCAAGCACGAAAATCTTGCTCATTTCCTATTGTGGAAGGCACGGCAAAAAATCCTTGGTTTATGCTGGTTCGAACTCGCACCCTCTGGCATAAAAGGCAGCGCATCTATCCACTACACCACTGGCGCCACGAGTCATCATATTGTCATGGCAATAAGGGGAGGTAACTTGTGCCAATGTTTGAATTTCTACTTGAAAAATCTTTTTCTCGAGAACCCTTCATCGGGAGGTCTGCCATTCAGCAGATATTGTCCTTTGGTTAATATCTTTCAGATTTGTCCAGCATCTCGTCATGGGAGCAGAGGTGGTAATTTCTATCAACTTTTTTATTTTAAAATCGTTATCTCCATGTTCCCTAAGGTCAGCTATTTGGCAGATATAAAAAAAGATATTGTATGTGTATGTCTCATTCAGATCTCTAAGCAATTAGAGGTGATTTCAGCCCTGGTTTATCCAGAAATATGTTGTTTTCTTGTTTCTGTATCTTATGGCTATTTTCAGGTTCCTTTGGCCTCTTGTTTTTTTATGTCAGGCAGTCTCCTTGTTGTCTCCTTATTGTCTCCTCATTCTAATATCAAGATGGCCTCCTGGGTCTCTCGCTTTGTCTTTTTCTCTCTTTTTTAGGTGAGCGTCTTGAGGCTCTTTGGCCTTTTATTCTTGTTCACCTCACAATACGATCTGCTTGTTGATTGATTGACAGTGTTTCAACTGTCTAATGCCAAAAGGGAAAAACGGAAAAGCTAAAAGTTGAGGCTTTTGTGTTACTATTAATGGTAGTAAATGTCGCTCGCAGTTACAATATTGCCCTCTTATACTCTAAAGAAATAAACAATAATCCACTTCACGACTCTCGCATCTAAACAATACATCACCGCCACTGAACATTATGTACTATGATACATCTCATCAACTTTTCTCACCTCTGTTACCATGCCACCTTATTTAATGCCACCTTATTTAATGCCACATCCAGGTGTTCTATGAGGAGGAACTCGATGTTCCACTCGTCCTCTTCGATGAGGTCCTGGACCATGTTCTGCGCATCGACCGAATCTTCCGTCAGCCCCAGGGCCATGTACTCATGATCGGGGTGAGTGGTTCGGGCAAGACGACGCTATCGCGTTTCGTCGCCTGGATCAACGGTCTCAGTGTGGTCCAGATAAAAGTCCACAACAAATACACCGGTCAGGACTTTGACGAGGATCTGCGGTCCGTGCTGAGACGATCCGGCTGCAAGGTTAGTTTCTGGAGCCTGCGATAGACCAATATTAACAACTGACGTCAGTTTCTGTTAATAAAAATGATATGACCCATAGTGCATGTGAAGAAGTGTAACAGTCTGCTACCAAAGCATGATGGAATTTTGTGAAGTTACGCTTGAATTGTGTTTTAAGTGTTAGATTTGATGAGCACTGCAATATTTCGAAGTACAATGATGTGTCTGTACATCTACCTATCATTATCGTAGTATTTTGAACTACGAGAGCATTCTGGGTAACTCATCTTTTATCATGATATGCAGTCTAAAGACATTATATGAAAATACAAAGGTAACACCTTGTTGACTAACTATATAAGGATTAACGCAAGCTTTCGTATATCAAGTATACTTCAT
>WURV02224802.1:0-10266 GCA_011762755.2 Epimenia babai | reverse complement strand
CACCTCGCATACTTAACTTCAACTGATGCACCTCGCATACTTAACTTCAACTGATGCACCTCGCATACTTAACTTCAACTGATGCACCTCGCATACTTAACTTCACCTGATGCACCTCGCATACTTAACTTCAACTGATGCACCTCGCATACTTCAACTGATGCACCTCGCATACTTAACTTCAACTGATGCACCTCGCATACTTAACTTTAACTAATGCACCTCGCATACTTAACTTCAACTGGTACGTGGCATTAACAGTAAATATTTAGGCAGTTGCTGAGAATTTCCATAGCTACTGTTACTATATCGTAGGTGAGTGAGCAGTAGGCCCAAATACCAGAGTGAACACAAATGCGCATACTAAATACACCAAACCTTGGACCGAACAATGTACACCAGAATAAAATAAGGGATGCCAACATTTTACAACTACATAACTGTGAGAGCATATTTTTTATATAGAAAGCTTTACCTTTGCTACTTGATAACATTTGCTAGTTTTAACAGGAAATACTCCTTAACATACGCCCATCGCTACTATAATACTAACGATCAAGGTATGACTAAGGAGAAGGTAATGATTGATCTGTGGTCTTACACTATCACACTACAACACTACGTAACAATGGCAGGACGTTCGAGAGAGTCCGGGTTAACTGGATTTGACGGGGCTGGATTTAGGACTGTTTTCACTCTCTTCCTTGATTGGTGCCATCTCCGCTTTGTCTGTTGTGAAGGGTCGCCCATCTGGATGCTAGAATAACGATATGGAAGTTTTATTTGAAGTGCCATATTATCCCTGGGTCATTATGACAAGATGATTCCTACGACACTTTACAAAATAAGAACTCTAGTATATGCAAAATAAATAATGACATAGAACAATGAATGAAGCAAGAGTTACACTAAGCCTAATTAGAACTAATTGTGGTAGCCGTGTGAGTCAGTTAAAATATAAGCAAATGAAGTGGTAACACCTTTATGGCTCACTGCGGAGATATAGATCACGAGCTTTCGAATGTTAGGACATTATTCATCAGGTGAATCAACCTGATGTGAATCAGGTGAATGATTCACCTGATGCAGAATGTTCTAATATTCAAAAGCTTGTGATCTATATCTCCGCAGTGAGCCATAAAGGTGTTACCACTTCACTTGCTACTAAGCCTAATAATATAATGGTTAAAGAAAAAATATTGCCTTAATTATATGTATTATATATACACGAGTCTGGGAAAAGTAAAAGCAAAAAGATTCTGGATCACATAGTAATGCTGAAAAATATAATATGCAGAATGTGTTATAGTCGAGTTTATTGGGTATTTAAAACGAACTATCGCTATGGAATGTTAAAAGCTATGTATAAACATGAGTGGAGTAGAGTCTTGAGTTTAGATTTGAAGATATTGGGCGTGGAAGATGCTTTGATGTCAGGAGAGTTTAATAGTCGAGTAGAGTTATGATTGAAGGTGCGGTCATCAAAGTGGACGCGTTTTAGATTTGTGACAATAAGAGTGAGCGTAGTTGATTGTCTCATCCTCATCTTTTTTGCATTGATGAAAACTACGAAACATTCATTAATAACAATATCTCGAGACTACACTCAAGATTTCACTAATGAAACACAGTTATAAGTTCATAAACTACCCAGGTGTACATTAGATTTCAAAAAAGAAGACCCCCTTGAAAGGCTCGCCCTAACTAAGTAGCGCTCGTTATTCAAAATACTTGAGATCGTCAACATGGTCCGCTGGCCACTAGGCCAATACTCAGACTAATAAATCATCCATGTGTGGGCAATAAGAAGGACTGTAAACAGACGGACACACATCTCAATGCTTGATGCACTAGGCTTGTATGCGAGGTCTCGTAGTGTCTGGCTATGGGTGACAGAACAAAACATCGACACTTGCCAATGAGAAACTAGGGAACCGAGAAGGATTTCACATTAATAAAATTTATTATATTTATAGACTTAGTTACTTAAGGACAGAGAGACACTAGATACACGGTGATGTTAACCTTGTCCGAGTTATCAAGTTTGCCCGAGTCGAGCGCGGCGGCTGCTGCTGTGGCTGCCGCCTTCTGCTGTTGCTCCTCATTCATGTGCTGCACCCACATCTCATGGTTCTCCTTCATGTTCTTCGTGAGAACGCAGTGAATCTGCCGTGTCTTCTTAAACAGCTTGTGGTTCGAGTCCAGGCCACCTGCCGACAAAAGAGGTGCACCCACTAACCTAAGAAACAGCACAATGTACAGAGCAAGCAGGGGTAGCCGAGTTAGTCTATGTACATAAAGAACAAGGATAAGACAGTAGCACCTTATGAGACTGACAAAAGTTTATTGAAACACGAGTTTTTGCAGACACAAGGAATGTTCCATCACGTGAATGTGCTACCGTTTTATGCTTGTTCTTTAAGAAGAATATACAGTTCTCGATAAAGATTAATTCTCACAATTTGAACATCACTCATTTTTATTCATAAAGTATTGGTACTAGACATGAGATACAAATATCAGCATCACATGAATGAACTATAAATTATGTTTACCCACATGAGACAAAAATCTGAAAACATGACAAGAGTAATTTTCATGCTTTCAGTATCCAATGTAACTAATTTCCCAGTGTTATTGTCGGATATGGGAGGCCGTTGGATAAATGAATGATGTTTTCAGATTACACAAACTTTAACAAAGTTTCCGAGGACAACTGCCATCTTTAAAACAACACCCAATTTGTAGACATTTTTTGGTGTAAATACTTTACCTGCATTTTATTGCATTAAATAACTTTATTCAAAATAATTAATAATATAATTAATATAATTAATAAACACTCCGTTAACTTGTCTTTCGCATTATCGGAGTCTCAAATAATTTTATTTTGCGATCCCACGTCGAATAAAGCGGGACCTGTCAAATCAACGTCAACACGTACCCAGTACGCGTATCAAGCAACAGTGAGAATGCAACACTACAAGGTAAGAGGATTTCATTGGTTGAACTGACCTAGCATTTAATGTATAAATAATGTATACTTTTTTAACTGCTCCAATATTAGCCATATTGTAACAACAAAGTGGACTTGCAACTTGAACTTTGTTAAACTTTTATATTTTAATGAACACATATCTTGATACGTGCTCACATTATGCAGTCAATGCTGTAGCTCACTATTGTCAATATGTGGGCCTTTCATTACCGGAGACAATCGCTGTCAACAATAGATCGTCCGGTTGGATAAGAGTAACATCGTTGTAACAGATAGCTACTACGTCGCTCGTTATGAGCGTTGGTTAGAGACGGTGCGGGTAGTCTGGTAGTCCGGTACGGGATAATTAAGTGTTGGATAACGGAGAGCAGATTGTAATTATGTTTACTCACACGAGACACGAATATCAGCAAGAACATTAATGAGCTATAAACGATGAATATCGAACCGTTGTTAAAAACAAAACATTCTAGAGCAAAAAGTTCATTAGAGTTTCGTGGAACAGGATAAACACTTAGACCCTATGGCAGAAAAAATCCCCCCAATAAGGGAAAATACAACAGTACTATATATACACACACATATATATATATATATATAAAATCTAATACTGTAGATATGAAACTTTCGAGGAAAACTATGAAACTATGTGGAAGTCTGTCTACTATGAATGTGATGATGGTGGTGACTGATGATATATACACTTACACATATCCTGGTCATCAGTGTCATCCTCGGTGTCCTTACCAAAGTTGTCTCCCCTATCAGTGTCTGACATTTGGCTATCTGCAACGATGATCCAATAAAGAGTCTGAGAATTCAACAATTGCTTCATAGTTTGTATGTATGGGTCAACTAGATTATACATCATTTTATACGTTCAAGTTTGGCCGTATACAAATGCTGAATGTGTTTACATGCCAAGCACATATGCTATTGTTTATGAAGTTATATAATTCTACGATATTACTACTGATATACTGGAATTTTCTTAGTCCAGGATTGATAGACATAGAGCATGGTATGACAATGATGCATACCATATCGTCATACCATCCAACTACTGTACACTGCGTTACACCTCGGTCTTATTTATTTCTCTGGACTTTCAGCTTTAATTTATAATGGGAAGGGGTAATAGGATGGTGGTAAAATGAAATATTGGACAGTGTTGGTTGGCGATGTAGACAACAGTTAAATCTGGTTAGAGGTAATAGGTAGGCAGGACAACTACAAAGGAAAGAAACACATCAATAACACGGTGTATACAAAATGTAGACCCCTTTTTGAATTCGGTTATTTTTCTTGCTGAATCAAACTGATGTCAGTCTTCCCACCAGATTCAATAACTCAGCTACATCCCTGACAGCAGCCCTCGGGCTCCGGGATTGGGTTTATATTCAAACTAATATAAGCACGATGCCCGAAGCAATAAGCTTTTCATTAGGCTTACAATATAAGAGATAGATGAATAATGGATGAAAATCAATACGTCTAAAAATCATCCCATAGTCCCTGAGAGCAAGTTTAGGGCCTCTTCGGAGCTCTGTGGGTGGTGAAGATTCATTAACCCTTAGCACACTGAGATCTGTACATCACATTGGTAAAGCCATACAATTCTATGACAACAGACTGCTAAGGGTTAAACTTATGGTTATTGTATGATATCCTTATACTGTCACACCAAATTGGCATTGTAATAACTGTACATCTACTATCGTAACACTCCACACAGGGCCAACAAATGTCTTCCAATAAATGGCCACAAAAATTTCCACAAGAAATGTCTCAGTATTACTGTTCCAGACAGTTATGCCAAGTGCACATTTTGTATGAAGCACTCACCATCGTTGTCACGATCTTCCTCTACCCATGTCCCCGGAACAATGCCCCCTGTCACCATCGCATTACAGAGGGGTGAGACCAAGTGGTTGATGAAAGACTCCTGTAGTTTGGCGAGTTGTGGATTTCGACGGTCCATGAACGGTGATATTGGCATGCCTAAATCAGATTCCTCTTTACCCTACAAGAGTATATCACATTATCACATCACAGCTATATCCTATTACCATCATAATCATATCCCGTCACCCCTACATCCTATTACCATTATGTTCCATCACCACCAAATCCCGTCATCATTATATCCCGTCACCACTATATCCAATCACCAGCAAATCCTATCACCACTATATCCCATCAAAACTATATCCTATCACCACTATATCCCATCCTCACCAAATCTTACTACATCTATATCCTATCACCACTATATCCCATAACCACCAAATCTTACCACCACTCTATCCTATATCCCATCCCCACTATATCCTATCACCACTATATCCCATAACCACCAAATCTTACCACCACTCGATCCTATATCCCATCCCCACTATATCCTATCACCAGTATATCCTACCACCACTATATCCCGTCACCACTAGATCCTATCACCACTATATCCCATTATAACCTGTTCATAAAATTCTTCGCTGATCCTCTGTGTCCAGTTACAATGTAGGTCACGGCGTTTGGCTGGTCCATTAATATCTGACAGCTTGATAACCATCTGAGAGACGAGCAATCGGTCAGTTTCTTGTGTCCAGTCAATGCCCGGTGCATCATCGTCATTCACCTGCAAAGGACAATATACTTCATTTAATATGCCTGGAATGACATGCTCAATGCTGTTATTGAATTGTTTGTCGGTTGGCGGGATGTTTATGAGCTATTCAAAGAAAAGGTACATAAAACCTAATCACAGAGGTAATAACTAACACAGGCATTCATATACAGGTACAGATGTATACTAGCATACCTGTATCATTAAAACTTGAGTATATCGTGCGTTAGTCAGAAGGCTATATTTCTATGAATGACTGAATAATTATCTCATAAAACAGATTAATGAGCACCCAACAGTTCTGCTGTAAACTACGACCAAGTTAAATATATCTCCTTCAACAAGTTACATTCGGCCCACTGTAACAAGATCTACACATTCGCAATCAGCCTATTTATAACAAAGTAGCGGCCTATTTATAGCTAACTAACTAGCGGCCTATTTATAACTAACTAGCAGCCTACCTATAACTAACTAGCAGTCTATAACTAACTAGTGGCCTATTTATAACTAACTAGCGGCCTAATTATAACTAACTAGCGGCCTAATTATAACTAACTAGTGGCCTAATTATAACTAACTAAATATCGGTCTTTTTATAACTAACTAGCGGCCTAATTATAACTAACTAGCAGCTTATTCATAACTAACTAACTAGCCCGATTGTAAAATATAAATTTGGAAATATGAATGGAATTTAACGGATTTTAATGGCATTTGACAACTCATTTATACACATTTTCATATCATGCCGTCTTCGGCTTCGTGTCACGACAAATTTAGTACATCATGATGTAATAGTTACATCATGCTTGCATTAGTAGAAAGTGTGAAATTTCCTACGGAGAGATTAATTTGAGAATGTTACTGAGACCAATTTCTATACTTATTGTATATCTGGTTTCACTGATCTTCTGCCGTACGCACTTTAGCGTTGAACTCGGCTAGAATCTCGAAATGCCGTTTCAGATCCGTGGCAAGAATTGCTTCGATGGCAATGAAGCGAAATCGTTTAAATTCGGCTGCATCCAATTCAACGAGGAAGTTGTTTTTCGGATTCGACATGAAGAGATGCCAGGCCGCAGCTGCGTGGTGGTTCTCCAGCACGGATCGGTCATTGTACAAGATAGCCTGTGTCACGCAATAGTCACGCAATGTACAGACTTACCGGCAGTAGTGATGGAATGTTTTAACTAGCAATAAGAGTGCATGTTACACAATATTATTCAAAACAAAAATCTGTAATAATTTTATTACGAAAATATGAGAACAGGTTAAAAACACGATATGTTCAGATGAAAATCTAAATTACAATTTACTGTTACTGTTGAGACTGCTTTTTACCACATTCTTATTGTCGACTTGATTTTTGTGCTGACCTTCGGCGAATACGTGGTGACGAGGAAGGCATTAGTTCTACCCGGATGATCGTAGTCATGCATGGCAGCTGCTGTATATAGTGCCATCAGTTCGAGAGCCGGTAAGTTACCTCCCATGATGCCGTACGAATCGTCGGCGCATGTTGTCTTAAAAATGACTTGTCTATCACATTCTGAAAATCAGGTGTTAAATCAGGTAATCACAGTGTTCACAATAAAATTTTGTATAATTCTAATGTGGTGAACATCATAGATGTGGATAAAAGTGGGTGAAGCTAAACATGGATATGGATAAAAGCGGGTGAAGCTAAACATGGATATGGATAAAAGCAGGTGTCGTTAAACATGGATATGGATAAAAGTGGGTGAGGTTATACGTGGATGTGGATAAAAGCGTGGACGTGGTTAAACATGGGTGGTCATGAACATCGAAATGAACCCACACCCACATAATTTAGTTTGAAGATACAATACATCATGATAAGCCATAATAAATTTAATATCTAGCGTATATCATTTAGAGTATAGCGACAATGTGCATGTCTCAGAAAATGCGTTATGTATGTTTTTTAGGCAAGTAAACCAAACAATTTAACCAATTGATATACGAATAAATTCCATAATATGTCAAATATATCGTATCTGGACTTACAATATGGGGGGGGTACTTAAATGTTTTCCATGAGTATAAAAGAAAAATCTGTCATAAAAAATCTTTCATAAATTATCCGTGATGAGAGTGTAAGGATTGTGTTCAGAAGTGTTAGGGTACCTGATTCGTTGGAAGATGAGACGTGATGTCGAGCCACCATGTCTGTGTGGGTGACTTGCTGCAGCCCGGGGACGGGCTGAGTCGTGAAGTAGTAGACCCCGTGCAGCACATCAGCCGCATGAATGCGATTATGGTCTGAGAACGAGTGATTTTGTTATTGTAGACAAACACATTGGGCAAGTATATCAAGGATGACTGCGGGTAAAGGTGCAAACTGCGCTAAATTGTGGTACAAGAACGAGTGATTTGTTATTAAAGACACACATATTGGGCAGGTATATCAAGGATGACTGTGGGTAAAGGTGCGAACTGCACTAAAGTGTTGCAAAAGAACGAGTGATTGGTTATCGGTCAGTGTATGTCCATCAGAATGCCGAGTTTACATGACTCGGATAATTTTTAACCGAATTTAAACCGAAATATTACACCCACCTACGGTACTGGGTAAAATCTGGGCCTGTGTATAGGCATTCTGCAGTATTCTAAGTACATATAAACCTACAGCCTTATATACTTACACGGCAAATAAAATGTAACTCGCTAAAAGTGAAATTTCTCAATAATGTCCGACTAGTAAATTTCCATAAAGATTTGAGTGAATTGAATCGAAATACATTTGAGTAAAATCCGCTCCACAGGCTAGCTGTTAATCACACTTCACATGAATAATACACATAATATTGAATTCCGTTAATGTCATCATAAATCATCAGACGTCTACTATTGACAATGTATATTATATAAATGTATATATCTAATGATGTGTAATCCAATGGGGAGTACAGCAAATAACTGTGGCAATGATTCGATATTTGATGCTTCGAGAAGTCTGAGCTTCTGATCTCCAATATAAGACTCCTTATTAATCTTATTTATAACTATTATTATTTCATTTATTCAATATCATAGCTTAGATGGAGAATGAAATTCGAAAATTGTGATTAAAAGTAATAAATAAAGTCGCAATATTTGTATACATTCCTACCTATAGTTCATGAAGTTGTATTGTGGATTTATATCGTAATAGAATAGGGCAATTGACTCACAAGGGATGTCTCGATAGCCCATCTCGAGTGCATGGAAGTAATTGAGGAATGGAGCGATAGGTATACGGAATGTATCGAACAGGCCAACTTCGGAGAACACTTTATACGCCAGCTACAGCATAACGAGGACATGAATATTTATTTGAAACAAAATACCTGCTAATGTGATACCTTTTTTAACAATCTTATAAATCAAATAATGTCCGAGGTTGCATTCTTTACTTATTTATTAAATGTTCTTGCTTTTTAGAATATTCCTGTTAATAAACTACCTTTTGATAGAAGAATCTTGCTGATATCATCAATGTCCAAGGTTTCACCCCTTAGTCATCTATTAAATGTTCTAGCTTGTTTGAGTAGAAAAATCCTGTTAATATCGCACCTTTTAAATTTTTACTGTACAGGTAACAATATCTTGTTAAAATCCATGTCTGAAGTATGATTCCTAAACTATATACGGTGATATATTCCAGTTTGTTTAAAATATTTCTGGTAAAATCATCATACTGATATTAACAGAAATGCAATAAATTAAAAAGTAGGTAAATTTCTATGTTATGTTAATTTTTAACATGTTTTAACATGTTTTTGTACAAAAACATTAATGAATAAATTCGGAGATTTGAAGTGGAGTATAAGGCAAAATGATAAAGAATGTGATTACTATTTATTAATTGAAATGAAATAAAATGACATTGTATGGCCCCCCCTACCTTTGACAGCACCAAAGATCCAGCTGTGTCGGCCAACTCAAATATGGGGTAATCCCACTCAGCTAGGACTTTTGTCTCCAACAAAGCCGTGCGTTCTACTTCAGCCGGATCAAACAGAAGAGGTTCTTCTGCCGGTTGCTGAGGTTTGCTATCTACCATATCTGTTGCTATGGTTACATCTTGCATCGGTGATGGGTCTATTTTCAGCAGCTTTTTCGAAGATTCGGTCTTGTGACTGTCTTGAATCTGATGGTGACAGCACAGTGGTGGGACCTTATTAATGAAACAAATTTGATTAGATTTTTCTTTGTTAAATTCCGAAATAGCAATTTAATCCACCATAGTGAACAAGAGACCAAAGAAGCCTCAAGACGCTCACCTAAAAATAACAAAATAAAGAAAGAAAAATAAATAAGAGGCCCAAGAGGCCTCAAGACGCTCACCTGAAAAAAAGAAAGAAAAAAAGAGGGGAAAAAAAGAGAAAAAAAGAGAAAAAAAGAGAGAAAAGAGAGAAAAAAGAGACAAAAAGAGAGAGAAAGAAAAGAGAGAAAAAAAAGAGATAAAAATGAGATAAAAGAAGCCAAAAAGACCCTAACAATAACCATTAGGATACTGAAACAAGACAAGAGGCCAAAGAGACCCGACAATACCCATAAGGATACTGAAACAAGACAAGAGGCCAATGAGACCCGACAATACCCATTAGGATACTGAAACAAGACAAGAGGCCAA
>WURV02224791.1:0-10267 GCA_011762755.2 Epimenia babai | reverse complement strand
GGGGATGGAAGACAAGGCGTGTATCTATACACAAGTGTAGATATACAAGACAAAGTATGTATCTATACACGGAGGGGGATGGAAGACAGGGCGTGTATCTATACACGGAGTGGGATACAAGACAGGGCTATATGTATCTATATGCAGGCTTGTATATCTAAGACAGATTATACCAAATAGGACATAAAACCCGAGTGAATTTATAAAAAGTTACCTCAGAAAATACTTTCAGTGCAGCGTCGATTCTGAAACGAATGTCAAAATATCAGTAAGGTTAACTAAATTATGGTAGTTGTCAATTGCAATTTGGGACATGAGATATGTTTATTTCATGCTCACCGGAAATGTACACAATTGTATCTAAATCTAACATTGATCTGTACTACCTTAACACTGTTAGGTGTTAATTTTATATAGTTCAGGTAATTACATTTTAGTCTTAAACCATTAGGCTATTGTTTCATGTATGTAAAGTGTGTTTGACAGCTCTGCTAATAAGTATACTTTAAACAATTAAATTTCATTTCATTTTCTCAAATCTCAATTCACAGAGATTCCGAAAAGTCAGGGAGCAAAATATATGGTCTATTCACGAACACACTTTGGGAGTACCTCGACTCGTGCTGACACCATGGTGGGTGGGCGGCCCTTTGACCTTTGAACTATCATAACTATACTCACCCCCAGTTCAGTTTCTCCACCAGGTATGCGCAGATAAGGAACCCGGTCCTGTTACATCCGTGTGTACAGTGTACTCCTGCGAAATAAAACAGTGCCACCACTAATCTTGGACCATGGTCGTGGGGCGGGGGAGAATGCTGTAGTGTAGACCAGTTGGGTGTGGACGCATAATTAACCCTCATCCATATATGCCACCTGTTCTAAATGCCCACAGAGAGTGTAAATGTCGCAGGTACTGTTAACTGTTAATCGACGATTGTTTACATACAGGGGCAAGATAGCAGGGAGGTAAGCATCGTAGGGAGCGTTAAAATGTCACAAGAAGTACAGCGACGTTGGAGGAAAGGAGACCTACATGACCACCATGCAAGAGGAACCTGGACGTTTACATAGAAGGCAAGATAGTGGAGAGGTACGCATCGTAGAGACCGTTAAAATGTCACAAGAAGTACAGCGACGTTGGAGGAAAGGAGACCGACATGACCACCATGCAAGAGGAACCTGGACGTTTACATAGAAGGCAAGATAGTGGAGAGGTACGCATCGTAGGGAGCGTTAAAATGTCACAAGAAGTACAGCGACGTTGGAGGAAAGGAGACCGACATGACCACCATGCAGGAAGAACCTGGCCGCTGGATAGGCAAGCAGGTTTAGAGTTGTTCATAAAAAAAGCCGCAGATAGTATCTTGGCGAAATCGTGCTGAGTGGACCGCTAACTTTTGGATTCAATTTTTACGATCTAACTGCTATGCGAACTTCCCCGTACCGGAGGGCTGTTAGACGCACCTATAATCTCGAGGGGTCGCTGCTGTATAAAGTTGTGGCAGACGTTGATGAAAGCGGTCGTTTGCTGCCGGTCGGGCGTCTCGGAATGGCTGATAGTGACACACGGATGAGAAGGTAATTACTAAAACATACGCTATATTTCGGTGTATATTCGGGTACATTCGGTGATTAAGTCCGTGTTCATCCCCCGGAATCAAGCTTTCAGAAAAAGCACGTGACTTATACTTTAATAGGTATAACTTGAAGAAAAAGCAAAAGACTGTAGCACCTTATGAGACTAGCAAAAGTTTAATGTGTGTTTTACATAATCTCACTTATTCACCTGATGAAGCATTCCTTGTGTCTGCGAAAGCTCGTGTTTCAATAAACTTTTGTTAGTCTCATAAGGCGCTACAGTCTTATCCTCGTTCTTTACGTACATAGACTAACATGGCTACCCCCACTTGTTCTAGGTATAACTTGCATACAATAGACACAGTTAAGCTGCGAACAGCCCGTTATGATCCGGAAGAACCTGGGGTGGGGATTTACTCATGTTTCCAACATAGCGGATGTAGTCACCGGTTACGAAGACTGTACATTGAATTAATTGAGCAGTGGGCTTTAGAAATGGGCTACCTTTCGGCCACAGCCTCCCCCATGCCCGATTTGAATGATTGTGCTATCAACGTTCTGTTGTGGTGAAAAGTTAATCACAGCCGTGCCAGCTGCATCAATAATAACACCTTATCGACTAACAAAGGTTAACGATTATCACAGGTAACAATTATCACAAGTCATTGTATACAGGTATATGTCAACACATGTAGGGTGGGTGGGGGAGAGGTGACACGCGAGTTATACAGATAGTTGCAAATATATTACATCATCAATCAAATATTTCCAGCTGCTTAACCCTTAGCACTCTGTTGTCAACGAGTTGAATTGCTATAGTAATGTGATGTACAGTTGTCAGTGTGGTAAGGGTTAAAGATGGGAAGAAATGCACAGAAAAAAACCTGTTCCATCAGAGGTAAAAGGTTTTTTCTGTGCATTTCTTTCCAGCTGCATTAGCTACCCTATTAACAGCTTCTTAAACTGCTGTAATTTTCCTTTCGCAGCTGCTCACTGAGAAGTTATTTGCCACGATACTCAATACGCTTATGATTATGAATTCGATATCAGATTCCAGAGATGTTTAATTAACAATGAATTAAATGAAGCCATTTCGCTCCCCTCAGGCTATTTCAAAAGGACAAAAAACTCCACCGTCATTTGCAGACGAGCATTCACCCGCCAGAAATGCTCTTATGACATGCCGCTGTAAAATACACGGAAAATATCGAAGAAATCGCGATAAACATTGCGTACCCTCTACATTCCAGTTTCAGGTACTTGCAGTCATACTGCTCTAGAACGTTGGGGTTGTAATATCTTTTGGTTTGAGTCAGGTCGACTATCATCCCCAGCTTCACCTGGCGAGCAACGAGGAAACGATTTCAAATTTTAAATCGTTATTTTTTCGTATTGTTTTATCCATTTTTTACTATTTTTGTTTTAAACTCGATTTCAGATGAGAAAAGAAGTAGCCATGGTGATCAATTGTTAATACCGAGAAGGTCACGAGAATGCGGAGGGCTACGGAGATATACTGAAGAAAATTAAGAAATAGGCATACGAGCTGGGAAATTGTAAATAATAAGGCAAAATAGGGAGAAATACTGAGGAATATGACGAAATAGTGGGAAATAGGGAACAGTGAAGGGAAAAAGGTAAAGATAAAGGACAACATTTATAGATTGCAAATGTCACCTATGGTTCTCAAATGTGGTTTAAAATGACTGTTAATGGCAGCTATATTCAGCGCAGATACAATATCTTCGACACTCGCATATCACCCGCCAAAGATGATAACAAAGGTCTACCCATTTTGAAGATGGGTTTGCTTTAGGAATCGGGGATCTAAGACTTGCTGAGGAATATCGCAAGAAAGTCAACCAATGGGTGATTTCGAACCCGCGACCTTTCGGTTACTAGTCCGGTCTTCCTACCACTCGACCAACTGCTTCCCCGATACTGAAAGAAGATATATGCGAATTAATAGTAATTATAGAGGAGGATGGTAAATTATGACTGCTACGTACGTACGCACGCATATATATTTATATATACTGTATATTCAGGTGGGCACCTTTTATGTTTATTAAGGGATCATATCTGCACAGTAAGTATATATAATGTTATAATACAATTATTATAGAGTGAAAGATTCTGTGCAGGTGATGGGACCAACTAACAGAGAGAGAGGGAGAGGGAGAGAGGGGAAGAGGGAAAGGGAGAAGTGGGAGAGGGGGAGTGGGAGAGGGTAAGGGAGGGGGAGAGAGGGGAAGGAGGACAAGGGAGAGTGGGAGGGAGAGAAAAAGAGAAAGAAAAAGATAGGGAGTGAAGGAGGCAGAGAGAGAAAAGGATAGGGGGAAAATTGATAGAGAAGGGGGTAAGGGGGAGAAGGTAAGAGGGGAAGGATGGAGGGGAAAAGACGAAGAATAAAGGCTGACATGGAGAGAATGTCAGGTTGTGTAAGTAGCGAAGATAGGGAGAGAGGTGTCATGAAAGTCCCCATTAAATGAGTCGAACCGAGACTTTTACGGTTTGTATGGGTACCCTACTCACTTTGCTGGCTTTGAGATAATCGAACAGCATCTCAATGCTATGGCGGCAGGCTTCAGGCACCTGAGAGTCGTACCGCGAATCCAACGGTGTCTTAAACGCTATAAACTTTCCTGAAAATGGGTACACCTCCGTACGGTAGTCTGTGATAACCTTCATGATGTATTTTTAGATTATTGGTATCATGCTTGATTCTTGTTGAAAAGTGTTTGATGTGATAATCGCGGTTAATCGGTTAAAGTGCCCAGACCTACTACAAAATGCCACCCAGAGTGTACACAAAGATTTTAGGGCCATATTTGTCTAAAAAATGCCACATAAAGTGAACGGTTAGAACGAGGACTCGACCCAGTGTCTCCCTGCATTCAAATCAAATGCCTTACCCAGTCAACCACTTTTCCCCTCTCCAGATGGCTTTTATATATACATGTATACCAGATCCCCTTCCATATAAATGGAAGCCCTGGAAGCCACGACTACCCTATAAGATTGGCTCAAGACAATGAATGCCGTTTCTCTTACCATTAATAACGGTACTTTTACGCGGGCAATGGAGCCACCGGGGCGGAATTTTGGGACCTTGGTGATGATCCATCTCTGCGGATAAAAAAAGAATTTTTTTTAAAAAACGCGATCTGCTAGCGCGGAGCTTTCGTGCTGAATGTTTACAACAGAGCTAAAGACGTCAGTTACTGCATAAGCCATGTCGTATAAAACAAAAAATAAAGATAAAACCTTAATGACTAGCTGGAATAATGATTCACATAAAATTTCTTGTTATGAAATGAAATTTATTTGTTCAAAGTGCACTTATTAGCAGAGCTGTCAAACATTACACTTTACATGAAACAATAGCCTAATGGTCTAAGACTATAATATAATTACCTAAATTATATAAAATTAACACCTAACAGTAAACAGGTAATACAGATCAATGTTAGATACAATTATGTACATTTACAGTGAGCGCGAAATATGGAAAATACGTGAAAAAGTACATCATTGGATAACTACGAAAAACATGAAATGACAATGAAATGAACATATTTGATTTAAAGTGCACTAATAGCATTGCCGTCTAACACACTTTACATCAATAAATACACTATTTAAAAGCGTCACTGATACATTATTGTACATTAGACTCGTTATTTAACTTAGTGTTAAACTGACCTGTTTGCTTTACTATGCCTATGCAAGCAGTATTGTTATTTAATTATGTCAGTATTTTTGTGTTTTTGAGATAATACTATACTATCACTAGTATTACCAATGAACTATTCTAAAAAAAGCTGATTCAGAATCAGTTCTTGTTCTGAAGACGCAATTCCCATGAATATGTATGAGCAATACACAAGGCTCAAAGACGTCCATTCCCGTGGTTAATGTATACACTTTCTAAAATCCCGCAAAATTCGTGAACCAGTACCGGTTATTGACAAAAAAAACACCTTTCAAACGCAATATTCGTCTTGTAGAAAATTCATTTCAAATGAGCGTAGGTTAAGTCGAAATTGCTGCGTCGCGTAAAACACTTTGACTCTGTTTACTGAGGCATGCGGCAGTAAAGAATTATGGTAATTATCTCGTGTAAGGCAAATCTGCCGGATCAAACCCATGCCTAATGCGGATTAGTGGTATGAATACCGGTTAAGCCAAAGCTACAATGTAGCGTCTAATGAATCGGGGCGAGAGTAACGCGGTTTTGCGGATCTTTTCAAAAGGCAAGTTTATTGGGAATTAGGCTACGGTACGTACAACGAAATACCTTCGAAACCGATCAAAAAGCAAGTTTACCGAGTGCAATGTCGTCTGAGTAGTTATGTTTCGGAATGTTTTAACGCCTCCAGTGCTAAATTCGTTTTATTCGGCATGTATTTGGTGAAGACATTTGTGACTTCAGCGGGGAAAGGGTTAACTTAACAAATTAGCTTATTGCTGCGTATTTCGGCGAATGAAATTCACTATACAATAGCTTTTTATATACAAAAGAAAATAACAGTTATAAGTTACACATAACAGTTTATTAAGGAATTCTTCAGTTTCAGTTAGTTTCAAAGCTCTCTAATAAAGGATACAGGTGTATCTAATATTCGTGTCTATTTTATTCCATAATTTAATTCCCCTTATAGAAATGCACGAATTTTTCTGCATAGTTTGGGCATATTTTAGCCTAAAATCGTCAACAGTTCTTAAATTACGGATATGGTTATTAAGATTCTTTACAAAGTAATTAGGAATATTCACTATTAATTAAGACTGACACAGTAACTCACCCTTGCTTTTTATTTTATTTATTTATTTGTATACTTACAAGTTACATATTAGCCATGTGGTACTTCAAATGGCTATAAAGAAATGCACAGAGAAAGACCTTGCCTCCTGTGATATCTGAACCCTTAGTTGGAAGAGCACCAGACTGGTAGTCATCTGGAGCCATAGGCTCGGGCCCCACCAAACACAAGGTTTTTTCTGTTATGTTAATGAAGAGCTGGAGGGAAATGTACAGAAAAAAACTTATCCCTCTGATGGGACTCAATGGGCCTCTGATGGGCTCAGTTGGCAGAGCACCAGACCAGTTATATGGAGGTTGTGAGTTCGAGTCCCATCAGAGGTGTAGGGTTTTCTCTGTGCATTTCTCTCCAGCTCTTCATATAACCACATTTGCTACCCCTGTTACCATCACATTAATATGGAAACACCGCAAAAAATCAGCCAATCAATTTATGGTCCATCATCATGCTTGTTACTTATATGTGTGTATATTACTGGCTTTGATATACGGACTTTAAACATCAGCGTTATTCAAAACGGTATTAAATACTTAAATGCACAGGAGAAAGCTTGCCCCTGTAGCTCAGTTGGTAGAGCACGAGACCGGTTAACTGGAGGTCGTGGGTTCGAGTCCCATCAGAGGTAGGTTTTTTCTGTTCATTTATCTTCAGATATCAGAAGATGTCAATTGAAGATCCGTTCGAGTTTAGTTATAAACAACTAAATTATGATTATAATCACATGACCACTAGAGAGGTACAATTGGTAGATAAGAGTAAATCAAATTTTAAACAATATCTAATGTTTTGGATATACTCGGTTGAAATTGGCCTTTCATGCAAGATGTTATAATTTTCAATCTGCCTAAAAACATAGAAGTTTTCTCACGCCTTCCATGACAAGAAATGAGCAGCGCATTTGAAGGTTGAATATTGAAAATGATTTGTCTTGAAGTTGCTGATAAATAAGGTTTATTAAGGTATATCAAGGCAATATTGTAGGAATGACTAACATTTACTACCATTAATAAAGTAGCACTAAAACCTCCTCTTTCTTAACCCTTCGCACCCTGTTGTCATAGAATTGTATTGCTGTAGTAATGTGATATACAGATGTCAGTGCGGTAAGGGTTAAATAGAAACACATAAGATGTCACACTTTATTGACTGTGTCCCTCAAGTCCTTCAATTTTCTGGTGTTAACAATCTTTTTTATTCAGCTTTAAGGTGAGGTACATGACATAAACAGCATGCCTTACTTTATTTAGATTACTGAAGCATTAACCCGCGCTCTCACGAACAATGGTTGATATTCTCCGTGTTAAGTCGCGTTGAGCCAACATGAAGGGACAAGTCGGTATCCGCGAGATAAGATGTGGCGTAACAATGAACGGTTACAGTTACAGTTACAGCATTAACTGGGGCGTACAAACTGTACACCGCGCGACTATAAATGAACAAATGAACTCGGAGTGTTTACCGAGTTAATGTGTTTTGATCTCAACAGTCAAAAATAGCACGATTAACTAAGGCTTTCAATCGAAGATACAATTTACGGACTAAACAAGTTGAGTCTTGTCCGTGATGTAATCTTATACAATTCACGTTTAATTATAAATTCCCACCATATTCGACATCAACTCTTACTCTAACACTGGATGATTTTCACCCCAACTTTTACAGATGATTAACCCGTTTGGCAGCGATCGATATAATATCTGAGCTATACATACGTCATCATATATAGTTTTGCGATTAAAGGGTGAAAAAAGGATGGTGATCCGAAAATGTGGCACTAAAATGAAACGAAAGTGTGATATTTTATGTAATGCACTTTATAAGGGCTATTTCTACAGGAGGGGAGATCTTCTATTTCAGAATGAAAAAGATGAAATGACTGTATTTATATTTAGAAATGATCTACCCATCGGCATAAATGATCTACCCATCGGCATAAATGATCTACCCATCGGCTTAAATGATCTACCCATCGGCATAAATGATCTAACCATCGGCATAAATGATCTAACCATCGGCATAAATGATCTACCCATCGGCTTAAATGATCTACCCATCGGCATAAATGATCTACCCATCGGCATAAATGATCTAACCATCGGCATAAATGATCTAACCATCGGCATAAATGATCTAACCATCGGCATAAATGATCTACCCATCGCCATAAATGATCTACCCATCGGCATAAATGATCTACCCATCGGCATAAATGATCTACCCATCGGTATAAATGATCTACCCATCGGCATAAATGATCTACTAATCGGCATAAATAAACTACCCATCGCCATAAATGATCTACCCATCGCCATAAATGATCTACCACTAGGCATAAATGATCTACCCATCGGAATAAATGATCTACCCATCGGCATAAATGATCTACCCATCGGCATAAATGATCTACCGGTCGCCACAAACGGCCTGGCCTCCCCACGGTGACAAATGATATCATTGCTAACTAATAAATAAATCATTCGCATTTAATATATAGAAGTAAGCCACTGGGTTATTGGTTTTTGGAACTGATCTATCGGCTGTTAGCAATGACCGCCCAGTAGCTATCAGGTGGTATACCAAATAATACTGTCAACTACAGTGACAGTGTACATGTGCGTATCGATACTTATTTAAGATCTTGGTGAAACATATTCAACTTATAAACCGTATTCGTCTGAATAAATGTGTTTGTATGTACGTAGTTATAGGTTGATTACCACAGTAAATAAAGCCATCCTTGGCCCTCTATAGAAATACCGTAGCCTACAAGTGTGGTTAACGTGACAAGTTGATTAGCCTCACTCACAAGAGGCGGGGAAAAACACCCAGTGTGAAAAATTACATAGAGACCATCCATAGAGCACCTGAAACATAGCGATGTCACAGTGAGAAAAGCCTTGATAGAACCACACTGCAAGGGCTACCCAATCCCCCACGGGCACGGAGGTTTTAAGGTATTTTCTGCCATAAAAATGCCACAAGTAGTATATTGGCTACAGCGGGATTTGAACCAGGGTCCTCGGGATTCTAAATCAAGCACTCTAGCCACTACGCTAACGACCTTCACCCAAAAATGAGATGATCCTGATATTATGGGTGACCCTTCAACCATTGAGGATGCCAATATAATAAAAAGCCTATTGTGTTGTAGTCTTTACTTATGTGAAGTTTTATGTATATTTTAGTATGAGAGAATGGTAACTATGTTGTAATGAATATCTCAACCATTGACGTCAGTAAAATTGGCGATCAGCAATTTATATCCATAACAACCGCCGTCCAGACAAAGGTCAAAGAACTTAGCTACGATTATCACTGTGAATCAACATTGCCATTATTTTACCAATATTCTCTGGTAAAAGAAATCATTAAGGGCAGATAACTGCGAACCATTCAAAAGACAAGATATCACTAATGGACGTTGTGGCTAAAACCATGACTTATCGCCTTCATATTCCATACAATTACGATCTTACGCCTCCAGTAGATTAAAAAAAAACTGAATGGTTTAAATGGTAAAATCGACGTTCCTCGAAAATAGTTTCATAGTCATTTTCGGCAATTCAGCGAAACATCAAAGAATTTGAATTTCTGCGTATATGGCGACCATAAGACGACCCCCCCCATACTTTAGGAATGTCAATATATATATATATATATAAATACAGTGGGGAGTGCAAAAGTAGGTAACAGTAGTAACAGCATATCATGTTTAATTTAGTGCCATAATTAGTATGATAGATGTCATTACCTATATTTTAGTGGATTTTTCAGTGGTTTTTTCCTACATATGATTTCCTTTTTTTTCGATATTTGTTCTACTTTCCACTGTATTATTCAACATTGTTATCTATTTCATG
>WURV02224770.1:0-10269 GCA_011762755.2 Epimenia babai | reverse complement strand
TGATAGGTCCATGTTTATTTACAATGAGATGACGATATAGCGGGGAGGTAAGCGACATAGAGAGCACATATAGAGCACATTGGAAGCAGAGCAAACATCAGCGGGAAAAAGCTGCACCTAACAGAATCACACTGTAAGGGCTACCCAGACCCCCATGGACAATGGGGTTTAAGGCGCTTTCAGCCCGAAAAACACCTCAATAAATGCATTAATGACCTAACGTTAATTTTACTGCTCAGAGATACGATTTTGGTACAAATATTTCAAAGAAGTTCATTAAGTGTTGAATACACTAAAATCTTTCCCAGTTTAAAAACAGGGGAGAAAACGCATTTTAGAGAAATCCATAATACTGGTCGTGCGTGAAGGACAACAAAGGAAAGGCGGATAGGCTGCACGATAATTGGACGATATGAAATTAAAAATATATTTGATTTAACGTGCACTATTAGCAACGCTGTCTAACACACTTTACATCAACGAAGAATACACATTAAAAATGAACAAATATCAAGTTGGGGATGAAACCATAGGGGGACATCGAAGGACCACCACCAGAGATCGTTGAACAGTGGCGAGTATAGATCATGGCCGATGAGATGGGGCAAGATAACAAGGTAATATATGAAGGGAATGACAAAAAATGAATGTAGGAAAAAATTCTGCCACCGTAACGTCAATATTGATGGGAGGTTGGCTGTAGTGTCGTATTGCCGATTTACATGTCATTCGGTAATAAATGGATGCGGAGGGGGCGGAGGGGTAATTAGGGCAATGGGTGCTGCTATGATTGGCAGGGAGGGGGTTTTACTGGTTAATGTAGTTTGTGTTGATTACCTCTGACATGTATAGTAAGGTATAGTACCGCAACACAAATACGTAGTACGTCTCTGAATAACAGCGGGAAAAAGGGTGACAATAGGAGGAAATGTGACAGTAGGAGGAAATGTGACAGTAGGAAGAAATGTGACAGTAGGAGGAAATGTGACAGTAGGAGGAAATGTGACAGTAGGAGATGACAGTAGGAGGAAATATGACAGTAGGAGGGAATGTGACAGTAGGAGGAAATGTGCAAGTAGGAGGTAATGTGACAGTAGGAGGAAATTTGACCGTACGAGAAAATGTAACAGTAGGAGAAAATGTGACAGTAGGAGGGAATGTGACCAAAGGAAGAAATGTGAAAAAAGGAAGAAATGTGAAAAAAGTAGGAAATGTGACCATAGGAGAAAAATGTGTCAAATGGGCCGAAGTTACATTAAATCATAGAACAATAGAAGAAATTTTTACAGTAGGGGAAAATATGACAGTAGTAGGTCATGTGACAGTAACAGTAAGAGGAAATGTGACAGTAGGAGAAAATGTGACAATAGGAGGGAATGTGACCATAGGAGGAAATGTGACCATAGGAGGAAATGTGACAATAGGAGGAAATGTGAAAAAAGGAAGAAATGTGAAAAAAGGAGGAAATGTGACAGAAGGATAAAATGTGACAAAAGAAGTACAATAGAAGAAAATTTGAGATGGGGAAAATGTGACAGTAACAATTACGTAAATCACTGAGGATAAAATGCAACAGTACCAGGGTACGATTATACAACTCTTCTACTATGTCTAATTGTCTATGTCAAATATCGGGTCAGAAAGTATCTTAAAGAGAAAGTGTCATCAAATTGTACATTCCCCAGAATATTGTGGCAACCATACTGGTGGGTGTCCCCTCCTACCTCATCCACCGATTACGGTTAGTTCAGTGCAACCCGTGTGATCTACTATCTCTCGGATCTAGCCTGGTTGATCTACACTGGCTGCCTGTATCGCGGAGGATCATGCACAAGGTGCTGACTTTTGTTCGTAAAGTCATGCACTACTCGGGCCCTGGGAGTCTGGGTAGCCCTTGCAGTGTAGTTCTGTTGGGGCTTTTTCCCTCTGACGTTTGCTGCGCTTCAGATGTGTTCTCTATGTCGCTTACCCCCCCCCCCCTATGTCGTCATCTCATTGTAAATAATGGACCTATCACAGACTTAGCGGAGTGTGCGACACATGTAGTTCATATGTAGACATTTGGAACCAGCGGTGTGAATGGAAAAAGGTCAATTGTCTGCCGGTGGGTTTTTCACACTAGGTGTTTTTCCCCCACCCCTTATAAGTGAGGCTAATCAGATTGTCGTGCTATCCACAAGAATAGGCTAGCTTTGTAAAGGGCCAAGAATGGCCTATCACAACGATTACTTCTGTATCAGCCTATAAATACAATACAATACTACTCCGGCCCTGCGTATGTCAATGACATGGTTTCGCTGGTCCTTTTATCTGAAAGTCGCTGCCATATGAATTGAGAAGCATAATTTCTCTTGATATTTTTTAATCAATCCTCAAAACCTACCTATTTACATTGATGTGAATTTCTACGGTTATGAGTTGATATTTTGGAATTTTTACTGATCCAAAATTCATATGGGCGTTTTTAGTACAGTGGACCACCACGTGAGCATGCATGCGTGGATTGGGGGTATACAAACGTATCATATTTATTTATTCATTATTATTTATTTAAAGTGTCTTATAGAAAAAGTGTCTTATAGAGAAAACAGTTGATTGATTACCAGATCTATGAAAAAAAAAAAACTGATCTGTATTCGGTATCTAGAAGCGAATCTACCCAGATGTATGGGTGGGAGTGGAGAGGAAGCACGGCAATAAGATGTTTAAGGGATATATAGCCGAGTAAAAAAATCACGGATGTATAACGTACGTATGTATAACAAATGTATCACTATAACGGATCTATAACGATCTATAACCGTGTGTATTATAACCAATCCGTCGCTCGGTTCGTAATATTGTAAAAAAAAACATACAGAGCCCGGGTTTGACGCGATGTAGTGGTAAAGAAATATCATCCGCTAGACAGAAAAAATAAAAACCGGTGTACAAACTCCGGGTGTCACGTCAGAGGGTGTGGGGGCAATTAACTGCTCAAATGTCGTAATCGATTCGAGTCAACAATTTTTCTTGCCATATATCATAATAGAGAGAAGTATTTAGATATTGAAAGAAGGAAATTTATACGCCACACCCAGTCATGCAGCTTGCCGAATGACTGCTGACGCGGTATCTTTTGAGGAGGTATTCAGCAGGCTACTTGGGAGTTTCACTTTACCAGTGCATATTCATCGGCGATGGATAGATTTAATTGGTAGAATGATCGCTTGACGTGCCATAACTCCGCTGGAGCGCCCAAATTGGGTAGAGGTATCCTACGGTAATCAGTACAGCCTCTATATGAAATGAAATGAAATTTGAAATGAAATGAAATTTGAAATGAAATGAAATTTGTTTGTTTAAAGTGTACTTATTAGCAGAGCTGTCAAACACACTTTACTTGAAACAATAGTCTAAGACTATAATGTAATTACTTAAATTATAGAAAATTAACATCTAACAGTATACAGAGATAATACAGATCAATTAGTTAGATACAACTATGTATAAATGATAGTTATCTATATAGTCATTCACACGTGGGGATTTATCGACTACTTTGTCTCGCTACCAGCGACGAGTGAAAACGAAAGTGAAACTTATTTCGTGGATGAGGTAGGGGAGATAAGCGCCACTTGTAAACGCGGGTTCCGCTACTGACATTCTATTTATTCTGGTTTACGCTACAGACACGATAACACCTTCTGGGACTAAATAAAAGTGCGTCTGTACAAACGAAGAGTTAGTAAAAATTGTATAATGTTATTATCTCGATCGCATCGAGCCAAATGTCAAAACTGCAACCTCCATATGTACTTTATTTATATTGACATCTTCGACACTCGATGATATTAAGAACTACCTAACGGGCGTCGATATCATACGTCAGAAATCCCATATATCTCTAATCATTCGATAATATATTCACGATCGATCACGCAAGGACCCGATAATTAATAGATTCAGCTTTTACCGTATAATGCCGTTGATTTATTTATTGTGACGGAGGTTTATCGAGTGTTTAATATCTTGAGATTCCCAATCATCTTTTCCCGATAAAATGCGCGCGTTGTCGCAGTTAAAACTAAACATTTCGATAAATGTACAGGTACTGACGATGGTGTTCTCAGTTTCGTCATCTTTGACGAATTAGTCTTTCTAACGAGATAAAAAGGGAGATAACACCTTTTGAGATAAAGAAATTAATTATTAAAAACCAGCTCTCGCACAAGTACCACAGATACATTCTGAAGAAGAGGGCTGGGGGGAAGGATGGGAGAAATGTAGTTAAATGCAAGATCAGGGATTTACGGATTATTACATATTTTGCAATGCAGTGAAATCCTTCCATTATATACAACACAAACTTCCATCTCCAATGCCATCGAAATAACCACCATGGGGAGCTTCGAAAAGGGCTGATAATCGTATACAATAAAAAACATTTAGCAAGCTGCGTAAGTAGCCTTGAAGTGGTATATATAAATGTCGCGATTTATCTCCCTTCAATAAAAATTTATGATAATAACTGCCGACGTAACAGCGATACAAATAAAAAGCTTACTATATCAACTGTGATTATTACGTCAGCTGCTCAAGGATGGCAGACGATAGCAAACGATAGCAGACGACAAAAACATCCCAAATGCCTCTCAGTCTGCCGGCAACCAAGATAAATGAAGGAAACCATAGCAACGCTATTCTGCGTGACATTTATGACTTCACCCGCGGCCATCAGTGGCTGACATACGCGGGAACTAATAAACCGATTTTTACCGTTCCGAATCAATAACATTTGGTCCGGCGTACCCGGCACGCATGAGTGTACAGAGAATTAGTGCAAGAGCTACTTAATAGGACAAATGCGATAAATTAGCCAACGAACGCTGTTACTGGGCGTACCGTAAAAGTTCGCAAATTTGAACGCTTAACTGCTGTGGATATTGTAGGACTTAAATGAAAATTTAACTTGATGAATACTGTACTGTAATGGAAACTGAACATAGAACTGCAATGAAAAAAACTATAATAAAAATTGAACTAAAATAACAATTGAACTTTAATGAAAATTGAAGTCAAATGAAAATTGAACTTTAATGAAAATTGAAGTCAAATGAAAATTGAACTTGTGAATATTTATTTCACTGTGGTAAATATTAAACTTCAGTTCATATTAAACTTTAGGGAATAGAGAGAAAAGGTATAAAATTATAATCAAGACCAATATGTAAATATGGTGAAAAAAGGGAAATGTATAAAGATGAGTTGAAAGGTGTGAAAATGTAAAAAGTAACAGAGCAGAAGAAAACAAGGTCTATCTAATTGAAATGTTAAAAAGGAAATATGTATGCATATTACCGTAAGACTGGAAAGTGTAAAAATTTCGATCGTACAAGAATGACAATGTATATAGAGTAAGATATAAAAATATGAATGCATCAAAGTATGTAAAATCCTCTCTAAACCACCAGACTTCTTCCTGTTTCTATGCTGGTGTGGTAGTACTGAGAGAGTTGACAGGGGCTTAGTAATCATGAGGCCAGTCTGTTTATGGCTATTGCCACTATTTAATTAGATAACAGTGCCATCATGCTGTGCAATTTATTGAATTTGTAGATAAGATGAGATGTAATTTGATTTCGATTCGTCGAATACAATAAATCGAAATTATGCAACAATTTAGTTCCTATCGAACAATCTGTAATGAGACTGCGGTTGTGACGGTGGTGACCTAAAAATCGCTGGTTTTCAAATGTGGAGGCTTCGGCAAATGAAAGACTAGTTAGTGAGAACATGCTCCCATTGCCATTGGCCGAAGCTTACAACAATCTTCAGGACAAGTCGGAACTTATCGAACTTTGTGTTCAATCCTGCAAATGCCGCAATTCGCTCGCAACGCTGGATGGACATGTCGAAGCCGACTGTTTGATCAAACCATTGGACGGGCATGTCTAAGCCAACTTTTTGATCAAACTATTGGACGGAAATGTCTAAGCCAACTGTTTGATCAAACCATTGGACGGGCATGTCAAAGCAGACTGTTTGATCAAACCATTGGACGGACATGTCGAAGCCGACTGTTTGATCAAACCATTGGACGGACGTGTCGAAGCCAACTGTTTGATCAAACTATTGGACGGGCATGTCGAAGCCAACTGTTTGATCAAACCATTGGACGGACGTGTCGAAGCCAACTGTTTGATCAAACCATTGGACGGACGTGTCGAAGCCGACTGTTTGATCAAACCATTGGACGGGCATGTCGAAGCCAACTGTTTGATCAAACCATTGGACGGACATGTCGAAGCAGACTGTTTGATCAAACTATTGGACGGACATGTCGAAGCCGACTGTTTGATCAAACCATTGGACGGACATGTCGAAGCCGACTGTTTGATCAAACTATTGGACGGGCATGTCGAAGCCGACTGTTTGATCAAACCATTGGACGGACATGTCGAAGCCAACTGTTTGATCAAAATATTGGACGGACATGTCGAAGCCAACTGTTTGATCAAACTATTGGACGGGCATGTCGAAGCCAACTGTTTGATCAAACCGTTGGATGGACATGTCGAAGCAGACTGATTTGATTTTTTTAACTGTTGTTAAACTGTTGGCGTTTAAAAAAATGTAGACGGACAGTCACTATTACCTACAGCCATTTTCGATGCAGCTACAATAATGCACTAATGACGGGAAAAGTTGTCAGACAACCACTAGGGGAGACGAAAGATATGAGAATAATACAATGGTTCATGGGTGTATTTAGGACAATCACGACAAAATTCGAGCGAGTTTCTTTCAACAGATCGGCTCGTGGCCAAATGAATTGTGTATGTTACATGCAGCCGTTGGGACTAGTAACGATATTTACAATGAAAAATAAAAAGGTATTTTTCATCTTTTACAATATAGCCAACATAGCAATGAATACTTTGACATCTTACATTTATTACAATTTATACTAAAATTTATACTAAAATTTATACTAAAATTTATACTAAAATTTATACTAAGATTTATACCAAAATTTATACCAAAATTTATACCAAAATTTATGCTAAAATTTATACTAAAATTTATACTAAAATTTATATTAAGTTTTATACTAAAATTAATACCAAAATTTATACTAAAATTTAAAATAAAATAAATTTCTACTGAAATTTCTACTAAAATTAATACCAAAATTTCTACTAAAATTTATACTACCCTCGTTATAATACCGTAATTCCAAAAAACGTACTATAAAATGACTGATATTTCCGACACCGAATATTCCTTGAGAGTAAGAATGGTGGTTATCCTTTATTGCTATTATCGAAATGGCGCGGCTAAAAGGTTCCACCCTGCCTCGTATAAGATCTACTCAATGACTGAATGTCAAACGGCAAGTATCCGCGAAGAATAAGTCAAAAAAAGCGCTGCTTTCTTGATCCAGGAATAGTGCGATGTTGGCACAATGATGGGGTGTGTGGTATACAGGACTATCTACACCCAGTACGCGGCGTTGTGCATTATTGTTCCATTACGCAAGAATAGTGCGATGTTGGCACAACGATGGGGTGTGTGCTATACAGGACTATCTACACCCAGTACGCGGCGTTGTGCATTATTGTTCCATTACGCACCATCACACGCGCAGTCATGGTTCCGGAATTGTGCCAACCATTGTGCCTTAATGTGATAAAAATGCAAATTTATACCCGACTATAAGCGTACGCGGAGTATACAATTTTTTGTCACGTTTCGGGAAAACTAAACATTGGAACGTGCTTCATATCAATGAACGGCGTGAGAAATTTTTCCGTGAAATTGCTAAAAATACAATGGTCTAAATTCGATGCGAGCTATTCTGCTTTATATCAAATATAAATATATATATATATATTGGTCTGGTTGATATCAAATATTTTTGAACAGAATATAATTTTTAGATCTTTTAATTGTAAGAATGAAAAATTTCCAAAAATAATCTATGCCTGTTATTACAATATTCCTATTAAGCCACGGTTTTTCGTTATAATGGAGTCTTATTAACACGAATACAGTGCAATGTAAAAATATGGAGAATTCATTTACTGTTAATCATTTCATTAATCAGTTCAATCCGTTACATAACAAACCTCTATGGATTATTAATGGAGAGATACGCGCATGCGATGTCTTACGGTAATGAGTGGTAAGCCCAGTCTTAGTATAGACATGACATCATCATCGTCGTCGTCATCGCAAAATACCGACCAATGAAATCATTAGAATCATTCAAGTAGAGGAACACATAGCCAATGTTCGCGGTTTAGCTAACCCACCAATATTTACTTATAAATATAAGCACTGGGAGAAATTGCTAAAAGTTTCTTGGGTACTCAATGCAGAAAAAAATAATTACTCATTTGTGGCGAGTCATAGATACCATGTAGTCATTAATACAAGATAATTGCGAATTACCGTATATTTTCCGCGGGATTTATTTATTTATTTATTTATAGGCGGACTACCCAAGTAATCGTTGTGTAGGTCGTTATGACCCTTTACAAAGCTAGCCTATGTGGTTAACACGACAATTTGATTAGCCCCACTTATATGGGGGTGGGGGAAAACACTTAATGTGAAAAACCCACCGAGTCTGGGCGGACAATTGACCTTTCTCCATTCACGCCACTGTTTCCAGATGTCTACATACGAGCTACATATGTCGCACACTCCGCTAAGTCTATAGGGTGCCGGTGGTGCTTGTAGGCGATATTCACAGGGGTGGAGTGATTGCCCAGATCGTTGGCACACAGGCCGTTCTGGACGAGGCCGATCTGAAGATGATCCGGGGATTTGCCGTCAATCGCTTTAAAGGGGATGTGTCCCTGTTTGACGAGGGGCGCGATGACATAGCCGCGCGCACCGGATGGCCGAGTCGCCGGAGGTGCCCGTGTTCGAGCTCGATCGGGCGGTCAATCTCGCGTGGAAGGCGGCTCGGATCCCGTCCGCTGCGGCACCCCGGCGCATCGTGCCGACCCCGATCGACTTCGAACGAGAGTCGCTTCCGGTCGCTCTCGATCGCGCCGGGTTCGACGCGTCGCTTCCGACGGTGTTCCTCTGGGAGGGCGTGAGCCAATACCTCACGGAGGAGGCCGTCGACGCGACGCTGGCCGCCATCGGCCGGGCGCCCGCGGGCAGTCGGTTGCTCGGGACCTACGTGACACCCGAAGGTCTCGATTCGCCGAGCGCGCGCGCCGCCGCCACCCGCGGCGAACCGTGGACCTTCGGCGCCGCGCCGGAAGCGTGGGCACGGAAGCTTGCGGCGCACGGGTTCACGGTGCGAGAGGACGAGGCGGCCAGCGGGTTGTCGGGACGCTATGCCGGGGCGTTCGCCGGGCGCGGCAGGCCGTGGGACGTCGAGCGCTGCATGTTCGCGCGACGCGAGTGAAGCGCCGCCACACCTATCTTCCGAAGCGCGGCTCCGCGAGGGGGAACGCATGGTCGGCGCGCCCATCCATCCGGAAGATGGCGGGATCGTCGGGCCACGGACCCTCGACCGAGTAGAGGACGTAGCTTCCGAACTGCGCCTCTCGCCGGCACGCGTTCGCGATCCAGTGCTTCGCGTCGGTCTTCAGGAATCGGTATGCGTGGTTGGTGGGTTGCAGCAGGATCCACTCGGGTCGTTCGGGACGGGCCCAGGTGGTTCGATCCGAGTCGAGGTATGCCCAGAACGGGTCGACGGTGCGTCCCGTGAGCCAACGCACCGCGAACGGTTGGGAGAAGACGGCGACGCGTTCGTCGTCGGCGACGCGCGCCCGCATGAGGTCGGCCATCGCGGCCTGGTCCTGAACGTGCTGGAAGCGCCGCGTGTACGAGAGAGACGTCTCGCCCGACCACTCCCACATGACGAGGTCGAGTTGGCCATTGACGAGGTGTCGCCCCGCGGCGAAGACGGGTCCGATCGTGAGCGCGATCCCCAGAGCGAGCGCGACGGCGCGTGCCCCCACTGCGTCTTGTCGTGACCAGGTGAGGAGGCCGATGCCGAGCGCGGCACCGAAGGCCCCTGCGGCCGGCCAGAGGTAGCGGAGGTGCGGGATCGGGGCGCGCAGCATCCACAGGGCCCACCCCGCCCACGCGATGAGCAGCAGCAGCGCCCAGGTGGGCGCGCGTCCCTCGCGCCGCGGTCCCCAGATCAGGAACAACGCCGAGACGGTGGCGAGGAACGCGACGGGCAGGAGCCGCTCGCCGACGATCCACCGGTTCAGCACCTTGGGGTAGTCGGGGATCAGGCCCGAGAGGCCCATGATC
>WURV02224759.1:0-10269 GCA_011762755.2 Epimenia babai | reverse complement strand
TAGGCTATTGTTTCATGTAAAGTGTGTTTGACAGCTCTGCTAATAAGTACACTTTAAACAAATAAATTTCATTTCAAACTCGTGGAGGTTATAAGGAGCGATGTAAATTCTACTAAGAAAGGGCAATCAGACTCTGCAGAGGATGGCGAGGCACAGATAAGATGTATAAAACCATGGATAGCGGCGTTTTGAACACTAAGAATCAAATGTAGAGGATGAGCACAATTAATTTGAACAAAAATCCAATCGGAGCACGAATAGCGCGTGGCCTATTCCATGCAAAATATTTGAGTGAGTGAACGAGAATGTTATCAGTGGCCCGAAAAAGGGACTCGTATGGGAAATACGTGTGACTGGGCAGTTTGGTATCAAATAGTTTTCGAGCCTGAAGTGTAGCAAGAAGCGAAGATCGAAAAATTTTGAGAAACCTATCACTCGATAATGGGCCCGTGCAGAATGACTAAGGCTTACCGCGTCAAGACAAGTGACAAAATATTAGCTGCAATATTACTCACATTATAGCTTAAATCGTTGACCCAAATAAATAAAATAACCGTCGTGCTCCGTTTATTATAAGGTAAAATACGAAAATTGGCGCTCTTAAACCTTCTAACCGGTTCTCAATAGGATGTTTTGAAGTCAATTTAAGCATTCCATGAATCATTGTGCGATAGGGTCACTGAAACCTTGCGTAGGAACCCATTAAATGCATGGGGCTTTTTTATTTATAAATGCGCCGTAATATTAACATATATGTTTGATTGATTATGTATATTCTTCTATGTACGAAAATTCACGAACATTGTCACGATAATAACAGTTTTATAGGCTGGATTCCCATAGGGTCACCCAAACAGGTTCTAATACGAGCGCGGCGCTCATATATCACAACTTGCAAACTGTTTCGTGATAATGATAGACAATCAGCGGAATACACCCATATAACTATTAACAACGACTAAGTTAGTTCTTGAAGACCGAAGTAATGCCAGCCATTCTGAACGTTCTCTATATCTTGATAATCGATCATAATAACAGCTGAATAAGAATTACAGGCATCAAAATATAACTTATATTAATAGTCAGACATGACTTTGTAGCTTTTTTCAAAGAATTCTCAATACGCTTAAAATGTCAAAGAAAATAAACCGAATGTTCGCAAGAATGAATAATAATTTCTCATCGTATCCGAGCGAGACTCAATAAAGATAACCGTGGCAAGCACAATAAGTGTACCTCTTAATTGTTGAAAAGAGACAGCCTCTTGGTCGTACCACCCACGCAAAATCAGATTTTTTGTCATGAGTGAAAAGGAGATGTACTGAGAAAACTATATATACGCATTCACATACACATGCATATGTAAAACTACATTAATCTACACACACATACACACGCACACACACACACACACACATATATATATCCCCCCATATTTCACTCGCATTAATATGGAAACACCGATCAGCCGATCAATTTATGGTCCATCATCGTGCATGTAACATATATCTGTGTATATCGCTGGCTAAATACCTAAATGCCGAGAAGAAAATTTGCTTCTGTAGCTCAGTTCTTGGAGCAAGAGACCGGTTATCAGGAGGTAGTGTGTTCGAGTCCCATCAGAGGTATATGTTTTTTTTTTCTGTGCATTTCTTTCTAGGGTGATTCAAGTTCTTCACTTCGCTGAAATTGTTGGACTGCTAGTGTAATAGGTACCACTATAAAGGCTGCTTTTCCCCATCGGTGAGCTCAGACTTGGTGCCAGCTTTTTCTTTTTGCTCTGGCAACGACAGAATTCTTCAGTTGGACTGCCATAAAGGGCCGAGTTCTCGAAGCAATTCGGATAACCCGGACTTCCTGGGGATTTAACCGATTCAGGACATTAGATCTGGCGTCATTAAAATACTAAACACTGATGTTTGTGACAGAAATACTGCTCAGTTCTATTAACTCCTAAGGCGAGGCGGAACTAAGAAAGCAAATGTGTTATGTAATTTGCCACATCGACATATAAAAACCGCCATCTCCTTTTCTGAGTAATGTGATATTCACGCCATTAAATTATTTTATAATCACAAAAAGGAGTTTTTAAAATTACGTAAATGCACAAAAGAAAGAGAAATATCATAATAAACAACAACATATTTGCGAAAATTGAAAAATAAAAACACTTGAGTCGGGTCATACTGCTCGCCCCATTTTTGGATTATTTTATGGAGATAAAGTAGAGAAATCGTAATAATTATTATGTTTTCACTTTATTTCATAAAAAACATAGAATGACGGTAGTGATTTTATTACTCCTCACCGCAGACCCAACATTTAATTCGTTATGACCCACTAACGCCGTTGAAGTAATAGGCAACACAACAAGGAACTTATTTTGTTTATTTCTATAAATATTCGTGTCTGTACAATGGCAAAAACGTTTTATATTAAAAACACCCCGAGGGAGAACACTGCAGACATCGTGACTTTAGCAATAAGGAAGTTACTTAACATATAGGCCAAATTAGCCATTACTTTCGTGTCGAAGTAGGTCGGCGACAGAATCGTGATATATTGCGTAGACGAAATAAAAGAGTTTTTAAAGATGCCGAATGCTATCTATCTAATCTTTTCAACGTGACCTCTCAATGCTGTAATTATAAACTACGTTCGAGCTATTCGTGCTGGGATAGTACGGCGTGTACGTTGCCGTGTTGGCCATATTGTAAATACGACAAACTAAAGGTAACACCCTTTAAGCCTAACTGATTTACAGATTAACACGACTTTTCGTAACTCGAGTATGCTGCGTCAGTTGAAATGAGCGGGCAAAGGCAGAAGCTAATTTAGTTGTTGTTGCGGTACATTTTTTAGGATCGAGTATTTAATCTGTGTTTTATCACTACCAGCTGATGGCATCCCATAAAGTATACTTGCGGCTCGTTTTAATGTTAATGTAAAGCGGACACAGATTATATCACTCTAACGAATCGCTCTTACAATACAGGGAAATATCTGCTTCATCTAAACTAGATGTATTATCATTGCGTCGATTAATTACTCTCGAAATATGGAGGTTTTCAAAAAATATAGATAATTCTGATTTATTTCAACTTTTGTCATATGATCGATATGATGTTTAAAAATGTGAATATTAATATGTGTTACATTTATTGGCTCTTCAATGTAAAAACCACGTAACATGATTTTGGATTTATTTTTCTCTAGATATAATATGGTTTTTCCTTCTTTCTTCATCCGATGTGGTATCACTCCATCGAGATCAGTGAATCCCAGGTTGACATAGCCAAAGGTCGCAAATTTAGCCCATATAGATTGTAACGACGGACTTCAATAATTATATATTTTACCAATTGACGCCCAAAATGTCATTCACTTAAGTTATTTTACGATGTTAACTCTAATAGATAAAGTTCTCCTTTCATTGTTTCAAACGAATCTTTATAGGAAAGGCCATCTTTAAGTGCAACAATTGCCTAAATGAAATATAGCATTATTTCTCCTATTAAAATTCAGTGTGTTTAGCATGTTAATATTTTTTAGCAAAAAAAACGCCTATGTTATCACTGTTTATATTATGTTATTATCTAATACATTTCATAATTGAATGTAATGGCAGAGTCTATTATTTCTTCCATCTCTTACACATTTATGGTTTCCCACTCCTGCATAAGAACGCCTATCGGCTGGTTGGGAGTCGGGCATTGTGTTGTTGGAAGGAGCAAAGGGTGGGGTCTGCCGCCATGAAAGGAGTAAGAGTTCGCGTAAGGAGTATGTCCCTATATTGCTGAGTATTCCGATTGCATCAATGATCACCAGACGTGACCCCGATCTGAAAAATATCCACGCCCACACCATTACACTTTGTCTCTCAATGATCATGTATCCTTAAATATGTATCAGAGTTCTGGTATCCCCTACTGTACACGCGTTCTCTGCCCTCATATCCTAGACAGGTAAAGCGGGACTCAACACTTGAAAGTACGCTGTTTTACATTACTTGTGTCCATCGACGATGAGTCCTACACTACTGCACACGACGGTCCCTGCGGGTGTTGTCGAAGGTTACGCCACGATAAGATCGCCTGCTTTACGAAGCCGTTTTCATTCAGATTAGAAATATATACTGTGCCATCGAGAAGTTAAGAAAATGTAAAGCAAAATTTAAAATTATTGTGTAACACCGGAGAGTTTTTAATATGATGGTGTTTTACACAGGACTTCCTGGCTATGCGACACGCATGGTTCTATATAGGTAAGTACGGTAACACTTAGGTGCGTCTGAAATCATTCTATAACCAAATTCCAGCAAATGATTATGATTGTTACATAATATGCCTCAATCTCTTTCACCGAAATGTCTTTTTACCTAATTTCGACTCTTCGTTTAGTTAGAATTCGCGAACGAGTAAAATGATGAAAAAAATATTCAAATTGAGGCCAAATGTGTACTTCGGTATTTAGAGAAATATAAAAAAATTATATCTATTTGAAATATCGGCGATCATTTTTAAACAAAATTATTTCGTAAGTATTGAGTGAATATACAAGAGAAAATTATTACTGAATCCGCCAAGAAAAATAAAATGTTGCTTCGCCATCAAGAGCGCAATAGACAAATTTGCCGTGTAGGTGGCTTTTACTGGTTTCAGTTCGGTGCATGAGTGCATGATGACGAAGGTTCGGACATCTCAAGGATAACGAAACTACGTCGTTCGACGGGACCCAAGCTTCTGCGTGAAAAATTGAAATGCAACTGGTAAATTGTGGAGGTGTGATGGGTGAACTGCATCTCATTAAGTTGAGGATTGTTAGCTGCACAGTGAGATAAAGTCTTGAGTGGAAAATTGTTCGATGCGCATTAGGTTAACTGCAAGTATAAGTTTATTAGTTGTCCAGTGGGGTCAATGCAAGTAACGGATTGTTAGTTATCCAGTGGCGTAACGTGAGAGTGGAGTTTTTTATACAATTATGAATCCTCGTTTATTATTATAATTGCAATTATAATAGTCCTTTAGCGAGGCTTACTATCATTGTCGATATTCGTCAAGAAACTAGGAAGTTATACTATACTTACAGTCGAAAAAATTCAACTGACGCAATGTTGACGTGACATCTTAGATGTTGTCGATGGATATTGTAAACGCCTGCCGTGTACTCTTTTATCATTTTTCTTCTTGGCGATACCGGGTCAACGGAAACGACATTTGATTGACGCGGATCATGTATTTCATGGACCGCTTATCTGTGATCGCGAATTTCATAATGTGGTTTGTTGCGTGGGCCATCGTTGATCCTATACAGACTGACCTAATTAATAACCAAGTCAGTAAAAACATATAAGTTGCTGATAGCATAATATTTAATCAGTTGTCAAAGTTAAGCTGATGTGTCTGAATTACTCAGTCTTGAATCATTTTAGATGGTCGGCTTATTTGAGTTAATAACAATAATTTATCCTGGTCGTCTGAGGACCGTGTTAGTTCTTGAGTTTATTATTTACTTCCTAGGATAATACAGGCTTAGGAGCTCCAGAAGCACATTGTCTACCCGAAAAACAAAGTAGACGGGACAAAAAGAGACGGGGCTCCTTGCCCTTAAACATCACAAGCAGGAAACTGCCATATGGCGAGGAATTTTAAGTGTAATATGTATCCACAATGTAATTTTTCTTCCAGGGATTCAGCATGTGGATCGTCCGCAGTGCATCGTCGTTTTTTCAGCAACACCATAGAGACAAGCTTGACCACCAATTTTCTTCTACATCTGCTATAAGGCCATACACAGTCTGGCGCCACGTGATGTTGAATTGTTACCGACAAGTCTATACGTCATTGGACAATGTGGAAGCAACGCCAAACAATACGATAAAATTAGTACAACCTAGTAGGAAATCATGACAACTCTCAGTTTATGACCAGAGGGTGCGTAGTGGTTAGATCGTTGAAATTGAAAGCATACAGCGAAGACACGATAAGAAACATCTCACGGTCAGTCTGCTTATGGTGTCTGGTAGGGCATGCCAGTGCAGGTATATAAGAAATCATTCATTACAGCGCATTGAAGCATAAAACAGCCTCCTAGTACTAGTATTTCGAGTGACGAACTATGTATTTTTGTTGTTTCTTATTAGATTACAAAAAAGACCTTCACGTCACATATATACTGTTTCAATTTGAATATTTCCTTTATAGAGTATGTAATTTGAGATTATATAGGTTTATAACTGAGCTCGCGTGAAGAAATGTAGCGTGGAGGAATGAGGCGAGGGTTCGCTTATATCAACCACGGCTGAAAGATAGGAGTGCGGGCGATAAAATAAGAGATAAGGGCGATAACATTAACTACGTCCCGAATACGCGAGTATATGGATAAGGGAGAGAACATCAACTATGGCTACAAACCGCGTGGTCCGTAATAAGGGAGATTATATGTCGTTAACTAACATGGAGTTGAATAAATCTGAGTTTCAATTAGGATATTTTGTTGCCGGATTGAAAGATGACGCTTCAAATTGCTAAATTGTTTTATACCATCATATTTTACCGAAAGATTTAATTCTTGCAAAACTAGAACTGAAGAAAGGGGGCATTCCATAATTCCTCTATGTTTTACTAAGTGAAACAATGCGTCGTTTACGTCGCATAACCATTAACCATATTTTTCGCACGGAAGGCGCTTTAAACCCCTTGTGGATCTGAATAGACCTCGTAGTGTGGTTCGGTTAGTGGTTTATCGTCGTAGATGGCTGTGCTTCAGATGCACTATGCATTGTCTCTATGTCGATTATAGTGCATTTACATTGTCCGATTTTTCGGCTATCGATCCCGTTCCTCCCGCCACCATCTTTCATGAAAAGTGGATCCGTTTGGAAATTCGGACGAGTTCTAAATCGGTTGGGAGCGGGAGTGTCAACAATGAACAAAACGTGATATTCGCCCTAGCAACACAGTCATCTTTTGTACAAGATGGCGCCGCGTTTAGATTCAGAGTTAAGTGATGTGCAAATGTACGAAATGCGCTCGGTTCCTGACTGTGAAGCATCCACTATAATGGTGGATTTACTTTATCCGATTTTTTCAGCTCCGGCTCTCGCTCCCGATGAATCGGAAGGTCATTCACACTATCCATTTGACGTTTTCTGATCGCTCGCCGATCCAAAAGTCAGATGATACCACTTTTACAAAATAGCGGATTACCTTAGTGACGATGACAGTTCCAGTAAACAATTTGATGCAAATTTGGTAGCGCCGCTGCGAGTGCCGAAACGATAATCATTGCGAGCCTGCCCACGAGAACAACCGTGTGGATGACAGATTCTTTAAAAAAGCGTAAAAAGAACTGTGGGCGTATAACACAACCATGAATATGCTTCACAGTCAGGAACCGAGCGCATTTAGTACATTGCTCATCACTTAACTTCAAATCTAGACGCCGCGCCATCTTCTACAAAAATAGTGTTGCTAGGACTAATATCACGTGAACGACACTGTTCGTTCAGTGGTTGACGCACCCCGCTCCCTACAAATTTGAAACTCGTATGAATTCCAAAACGAATCCGTCTTTCAAGAAGACGGCGGCGGGAGCGGAAGCGGGAACCCCTTTCGAAAATGGTATGATCTAAATCCACTATTACTTCCCCGCCTCATCATTATCCCATTGTAAATTACGATGAACTATCACAGACATAGTGGAGTGGGCGACAGATGTAGATTGTCTGTAGGCGTTTGGAACCAGTGGAATCAATTGAAAAATCAATTGTCAGACCAGATTCACTGGTTCGTCCACAGTGGCTACTTTCAGCCGCTACCTGTAATTGAGGCTAAACACTTTGTTGCCAGACTTATAGGACAAACTTTGTAACGGGCTAATCATGGCTGAGACAACGATTACCTCCGTAATTTGCTGCAATGTCCAAGAACCATAACAGTTTCGTCAGTCTATGCGAAAGCCATCATTACCTCCCTTAGTCCAATTATACATCTCTTTTTTGAGCAGCATTGGGATCACAGCTCTCGCTACCATAATCTTACACTATACATAATAATACAGTTGTTGAGCTATGCTGCGTGTTTGATCATCTATTTCCCACTTGCCTCGAAATGTGTCATTAGGCTACAAACATAAAACAACCTATTCTTTACTATATAATTAACTACAAATGAATCACCTCCCTTTTATAACATTACAATATACTGACGCGACTAGCTACAATTCAGTTAGCTCACTTTTAATATCATGCTACATTTTGTGGACTCGCACAACCAGTCAGTAGTTTACTGAAACAACGCAATCTTTTTCTAAGAAAAAACTGATTCGGCTTTTTTACAATAACACAATCCGTAGGTCTGTTCTGAAATCATTATCGTTATAAAGTCAGTCATAAAAACATTTTGAATATCGATATGTGCACGAAAATTTACATTTGCAGCTCACTGCATTTACATGTATAACTTTTTCTTCTGAATTCACTTTTCTTAATATCTCCTCAAAAACAAACGTGGACAGTTTTGGTGATATAATATCTCCCTGTCTCACACCGCTCTTTATATTTATTGGGTTACTATCACCATGAAGTTTGATGGTTGCAAGGCTGTGTAAATTTCGGTTTGTTATCACTATTGTGATAAGTTTGTATACATGTGATAGCAAACTGATAGGTTGGTAATTTGTTCAAATCTTTAGAATCTCTTTTTTTAATAATATGGAAATATTCGCTGTTTTCCAGCTCTTCTGGGTGGTCTTACTTTTCAAAAATTTATTGAGGAGTTACATAATCTGTTTCATGGAAGTTTCACCTCCACACTTCATAATTTTTACAATGATATAATCCGGTCATGAGGCTTTTCTATTTTTTTATTGATTCGAGTGCATGTCTCACCTCATCAAGCCCTATGTCCGTGATATTCTCATATCCTTCATCTTCCAGAATAATATCAATTTACTATCTTACAAATCCTGGCAGAATTCTTCATCGCAATAGAATAATAGGCATTTATGAGCCTGAGAGAAAATTAGGTGTGTGTGTACCGGGTTCAATACTTGGCGCGCAATATGGGCCAGCCTTATTCAAAACAATCTTTCTCCTAAAAATAAATGAAAATCATTAAATAAATCAGAACGTTTTTATAGTGGAATTATTCGTTTCATGAAAGTACTATCGAATACCGCGCTAAAATGCCTGTGTGTGCCTATGGATTGCTAACACACACAAACACACACACACGCTTGGGTTTTTTTTCAAAGCAAGTAATCCACTAAACAGTCTAAAATATCTTATGGTAATTCTGTCAAACCGTCGCCTTACAAAGGTCAAAGTTTGTCAGAAGATGACTGAGTTGCACTTAAAGTTACGGAATTTAAGAATTCCAAGATGGGGCAATAACTTCGACGTGAATGACGAGTCGCTATTCGTTCGTCGCTGGTGACGCACTGCGTTCGTATGATTGCGCGAATTTTACACCGCACTCTCGGGCAATTAGTACCTTTTGAAATACTCTAGATGGCTGGGGTGGTTAATGACTCCAAACTATTGGGGGGTCTTATTGATTAATATTAAACAGATTGTAGACTCCTAGAGGCGTGGGAATGGTTAGAGATAAGCAACTCGTAAGTTTTATGTAAAACAAAGTGTAATCTTCCGAATGTGTATTCGGAACCACGAGGAACAGACGGTATAGGCTTCTGGTTCAACGTATCGCCTTTTATAAAAACAGGTGGAAGACTAACTTGCCAAAAGTTTAAAAACAAATTCTTGGACTTACGTGTAAGGACAATGATGCGCCGTGATTTTTTGTTGCACCATCAAGAAGACTACTCTAAAAACACACTCATCAAAACTATATACTTGCCTATACGCTCATCAGACCTTAGTGCACCCGTTGCGATGTTTTTTTGCCTGTTGTACGTTCATTAAAAGTACGCAAAGCGCGATAAATAGCCCGTCTGCCCATGGTATCTGGATGACCCTCGTTCATGATTGAATGCTGGTGTTCTTGAGTTTACAACGCTTAACTTGCCTCGAATTTGTCACTTCAGGTGCATAGTTATCACCTATAACAAATTTTGCGAAGTATGAATGGGTTCTTATGGGTAACACGAGGAGTGCGCAAACGAATTTCAACTGTTTGCCTTGAGACGGCGCAGTGCCCTCAGTAGATATACCAAAAACTACGAAGGACAATATATAAGACTAATACACCTACCCATATTCGTCGGCATCGTTACAATTATTGTGTAAGATACCTTAACAAACAGCAT
>WURV02224748.1:0-10269 GCA_011762755.2 Epimenia babai | reverse complement strand
CGGTCGTCGTCGCCCGCTCGGTCGTCGTCGCCCGCTCGGTCGTGGTCGTCGTCGCCGCCCGCTCGGTCGTGGTCGTCGTCGCCGCCCGCTCGGTCGTCTTCGCTCCGTCGCGTCACATCGCCCCTCGTCGAGGACGAGTCGATTTGAGGCGCGCGACGGGATGAGTCGATTCGAGGCGCGTGGGGAAAGACGCGAGATTTTTCTGTGCATTTCTCGTATAAATTTTGTCTAATTCAATGGGGAGGCAGTGAATTTCGTTAATCTGATGTCAGTTAGTTTTTTTTCACGTCACTCTGATGAATATAGAGTTGTAAGGTCAGTCCGCCATTTTTCGGTGGTTGCTCTCAGAGAACTTAATTCATTGTCTTAATTTGCTATCATTCTCTCCATAATTGCAGCGAAGATCAACTTGATTTTGTTAAAAATTTTCGCATCTAGATGGCGATCTGCGGTAAATGTCATGAGGCACCGAGTTCCTTAAGCACTAGTAACACTAGGTGCGATTAGTGTGATTAATGTGTACCTAATGATAAGACCTAAGTGTACTCACAGCGAGCTCCATATCCAGGATGTGCACGCCCATTTCACTCACCAGCAGCTTAAGCAGTGCAGGCATCGAGTTTGTGTAGTTTTGCTAGAACAGCAACGAGTACAATTCAAAAGTACAGAGACATAAGTGGAAAAGCAGCTCATTTTAGGGACTACCACGACCCTCAATAATAATAAATCCTAGTCATTCAAGTACTGCAATAAATCTATACACCTGTGCTCATAGGGAGGAGGGTCCTAGTAAAATATCTCAAGTTAGAATTAGTTGGCATTTATAAATTTCACTCGCACATATGGTCGAGTCAACAGGGGTACTTCGCCAAAAGTTACGCAATGGATAAACACAATTTATATTCCCTGGGATTTGAACCCTACATCTCATCGTTCAGTAAACTGAGCTAACCCATTTTCAATGGGGTGAATAAGTGGAGCGATGTGAACTTATGGCATGCTAAATTAACTTTGTGGAAACGACGCGGAGAAAGTTAGGTAATAATTCTTATGGTTAAAAGTGCATTATTGTGTTACCTTAACATCAAAGACAGTAGCACCAAAGTAGAGCCATGATTTGAGATGCTCGATGAAGGCAAGAATCGCTTCGAGACACGACAGCTCGTTAACCTTCGTGTGTGCAGCCTTGACTAATGAGATGTCTATGTTTTCCCTCAAGTCTCGAGGTAGAATACGCATCACACACCTGAGGGTCATCAAATAGTCGGGCAGTTACACGCGCGATCGCTTTTATAAAAAAGGTGCGATGAGAATAATCTGACATGACTGTTCACAAATACAGATGATGCAGATTATTGTTGACTAACTCGTCACTGAAAGGTCAAGAGTTTGAAATCTCTCGCCTGTTGGCTTCTCTGTGATGATACTTAGCAAGTCATTCATCCCTGATTGCTGGAGCCAACCAATCTCTAAAGTGGTAGGATGCTTGATATCATCCATGAATAGCTGTCACACATTGTAAACTGCAGCTGAGAGTCTTTACTGGCTCATACTTTCAGGCTATAAATGTGGTACTTGACCTCTTACTGAGAATGTATATCTGCGGTACATGGCTATTGATATGTTGGCACGTTCACAATGTACGGACGTAAGTCTCGTAAAGCAGATTACACTGGAACATCTTAATTATCTGTCTAACACGGTACTGGTTTATAGGTGCTTGAATAGGTGCGTGAACAGAGCAGTGCGTTAATCGCTATGGCTTGCGGGTATTGACCCATCATATAACGTGTCTTATACTCATATAGTGAAATCTGACAATTTTTCAATGTTGCCATTCCGCTGAGACAAAAAAAGATAATTCTCACTAAGGATACAGCTTATAATGGTTATGGTCGTTGATTAATGGCAATATGGGCTTGAACACATGTACGAGGGGTGTCCCATAAGTTAACTATATTTATTTTATCTGGAATAACTTACGAGTAATCAACTTCAGCCATGCGGGACACATCCAACTCGACTTGTAGCTTCAGTGCACACAACTGGACCTGTGGACAAACACGGATTGCGTTAGTGACATGATTAAGGAAATCAGTCAGTTTGTATCGGGAGACAGAACTACAGCAGGTCCCGTGACATCTAATAGGAAATAAATCAAGATATATTTTTTCCAATGTTACATGATCTATTTGTAATAGACATAATGTCATCTCATAGATTGATCAGATCATCGATTACTCCCATTAGATATCTCGAAAGTAGATGGATATTGCGAGAATGCGACACTGTGTGGGGTGGAGCCACTCACCGCATCCTGTTGTGTAATAGGGATGTTCTTCTCAAATACATCATCGGTCAACTGGTGGAAGACTAGTTCACACTCCGTAGGGTCGCTGTGGTCCAGGTACGGCATGATAAACAGGCGTTTCTGCAAGAATCATTCAGTTTTTCATACAAACAGATGATTAATACATTACAGCCGCTTCTAGAGCAGTCATCTTCCTATATCTTTTTACAATTTTATAACAATACAAACTGCAGTAAACAAGCACTATGAATATTGTACTGTGTCAAGAACTTCGGGGGAAAGGTATTGCTCTGCTTTAGTCAATTGATTTATTTACAGAGTGAGGTATTAAAATTGAGATCCTCACATGTCAGCGTTATAATAAAAAAACTTCCGTATACAGCAGTTAAACTGCTATGATTATATGTCATGTGGATTTGACTCGAATATATGGGTATGCCCTGAGAAAAAATTATAGACGTACCAGGACAAAAACCGTATTCCATGTGTTTCTAGTTTATTATGATAACTATGAATTTGCAAAGTGTCTTGATAGCCATGTGTTAAAAGGGCACTATAAAATTTCATTTCAAAAAATTAAATACAAATAGCCAATTTAATTGATAAATACTAATAACTAGTTTTCATCTTGTGTAAAAATATAACAAAAGGACGATGAGGCCTCAAAACTCTCATTCAGATATCGAAACAAAAGGCCAAAACACTTTTGGGACATTAAAAACACTTTAAAAAAAATTTTATCACCAAGATTTAATTTTAAGTATCATCCATAGAAATTACCTCCCCTTGGTCTGATGATACGCTTAATAAATCTAATGGAGACAAAGATAATATCTGCCAAATTGATGAGCTGTACGACAAGCAGTTCTTAGGGTTTTTAGGTCAAAATACAAACATCATGAAAAAGTACTTGCCCTTGGTCTGATGATAAGCTTAACAAATCTAAAAAGACCAGCCTGAAGAGAATACCGGCCAAATGGCAAAGCTGTACTATAAATGGTTGTTGAGAAAATGTTAACATCGGACAGACGATGTCCGATTAGAAAAACTCACCGAGAATAATCTCAGGTGAGCTAAAAATACTTGACAAAGATAAGTATCAAGTTTTTACTATGTGAAACCTGTATCTTAGGTAATCTGTACCTGGCTAGCCAACATTTTTTAAACACTTAATATAATTTACTTTCTATAATACTCAATGGTGTATGTAAGGAATGCAATATTTATCTATGTTTACATGCAGTCCTGAGGTTAAACTAAATGCTTATGTCTGTGGGTACAAGGCAGCACTACAACTGACGATGTTACATAAGAAAAGGGATACACTCAACAATGAGAAATGTCGAATGTAATATAAAGATTGTACCTTGAATAAGAGTTTCTGTTTACGAGTTACATTCGTGCCCTTGTTGCGTCTTTCCCACTTACAGATGGCATCAGACACGCGTTCGTCCAGTGCCATATATTTCTCATCTGCAAACATTGTTTGAATGGCAAGTGGGAATGGTAACATGAGATATTAAAAATGGGAAAAGGCAAGGTTTTGGTGCTACTTTATGAAATGTCAGTCGCATGTACAATATTGCCCTGTTATGTCCCCAAATCTTTCTCAATATTCAAGCAAGAAAACCTTGCTGATTTCCTATTGTGGAAGGCGCTGGGAGAAAGCCTTGGTTTGTACTGGCAACCTCTCTCTCTCTTGAAAGGCAGCGTTTCTAACTGGTGCACCACTGGTGCCAAGTTACTGATACATTAGTGTCTGCTATTATGTGTTGTGGGTGGCAAGGCTGTAATAACACTTATACATTTTATCCTGAGTGTCTAATAACTGTACTTATTAAATTAGTTTAACAAAATCATCAAGATGGAGATATTATAAGATAAATTGCAGAATAAATATAAAAATAGAATAATAATATATACATGAATCAAATGATGATCTAAACTTGATGTAGAAAATTTCCAAAGCTGACCTTTGTTGCCAATGACTTCATATAGTCCAAATCCTGCTGCATCAGACCGCATGCCGATCTTGGTCTTAAGGGTCTGCATCATCTGTAACAGCGTCGTCGTATTACATCAGACTTGCATCAGTTCATACCGTACACCTGATCATGTATCAGATCATACCATACATATACCATATCAGATCATACCGTACATGTGATTATATATCCAATCGTCGTGGCTTGTAAGTAAAATTACTGAACCTAAATGAGAGTTACTGAGAATAATTTTGAATAAATATAAAAAATTATACGGGCAACTGAATATACACTATGTACTACAAAATGTATGCATAAATAAAACAACATTTCAACATTCATCAACAATATTACATGATAATACGTAAACACGCTGCATCCATTGTACAGTGTTATGAGAATGAAGGAAATGGTGAGGTTTTAGTATTACTTTATTAATTAGTAAGCGAATTATGACACTGCTTCCTTATAATCTTAAGAAATTTCACAATAATGCACTTCAAAACAAATTTTTCTCAATAAAGTACATGATAAGCACTAAAACTGTTGTGAAAGGCAGGGAAAAATTCCTTCCTCTGTGTGGATTCAAACCAACAACCTCTCCCATGGAAGGCCATGTTTTCACCACTGAACGACTCACGCCATACAGCTAATATCGAAAAACAATACAAAGCCAAAACTGAGAGAGATCATGTGGAACCTCATGCTGAGTTTATGTTTGGTTTAGATGGCCAATGTCTCACCTCATATGCGGTGGTTGCTGAATCGTACTCCACGACTCTACACTCCCCACTAAGAAAGTACACCTTCTCCTTAATCTGTTGTCTGCAAGTACATTCAGTACACGATAAGAAGTACTCAAGTACATCCAGTACATGAGTAGTATTCAAGCACATTCAGTACATGAGTAGTTCTTAAGTATATCTATAACATAAGTAGTTATCATGTACTGAATGTACTTGAGAAGTAGTACTCATATATTGTACATTCACTACATAAGTAATACTCATGTATTGTACATGCAGTACATGATAAGTGATACTCATGTATTGTACATGCAGTACATGATAAGTAATACTCATGTATTGTACATGCAGTACATGATTAGTAGTACTCATATATTGTACATGCAGTACATGATTAGTAGTACTCATGTAATGTACATGCAGTACATGATAAGTAGTACTCATGTATTGTACATGCAGTACATGATAAGTAATACTCATGTATTGTACATTCAGTACATGATAAGTAATACTCATGTATTGTACATGCAGTACATGATTAGTAGTACTCATGTATTGTACATGCAGTACATGATTAGTAGTACTCATGTATTTTACATGCAGTACATGATTAGTAGTACTCATGTATTTTACATTCAGTACATGATTAGTAGTACTCATGTATTGTACATGCAGTACATGATTAGTAGTACTCATGTATTTTACATTCAGTACATGGTTAGTAGTACTCATCTACACATCTTTCATGTGCGCTTTGGAATACTGGATAAAAAAATTTACTCAGATGCATTAACAAATAAAAATGTATTGAGATGCGATTGAAACAATTTATTAATACGTGGTTGATGAAATGAAAGTTTATTCCATAAATTTGGACCCAACCCGAAAAAAGATTGTTTGGTGTGACAAGTTGGCGTGGATAAAGTAATAACTTGATAAGTATATTAGATAGTATATTAGATTAGAAGTATATTATGAGCATCACCTATACTAGATGAGTGCACAGTCAGAACTTGATGAGCACAAGCCAAACTAAGAGCAAACTCAATATTTGATTAGAAAACATTTGGTACTTGATGAGCGTATACTAGATACTTAAGTATGCATTCAGTACTATTGATACTCGATGGTCACATTTGGTACTCGATGAGCACATTTCATAATCAATAAGCACATTTAGTAATCGATGAGCACACTTTGCGTCAGATGAGCACACTCTACACTCAATGAGCACACTCAATATTTACAAATAAGCACTCGATAAGCATACCTGAGAGGCTTACTGATAACTATGTGAACTAACCATAAGTTTACATTTTATAATAGTAATAAGCAGGTCAAACAGTAAACATTGCAAGTCTATTCTTCATAAAAGAAAATTCTTTCAAATGACGACACATTACTCAAACTGTACAGTACGATTATTATTGAGTATTTTTTCACTGAAAGTATGTGGTACCTATATAAGAGAAAAGAGACAGCCTACAATATGCCCACGGACATTTAACAGTGACTGACCTTTGCATGATGTACTGAATCTCATGGGATGATGGGGCAAACTTTCTTCTCTTCTTATTCACATTTCTCATAAGGCACTAAAGACACATACAACACGAGATCGTAATGAGTATCGTAATAAAAACTGTGTAGACAATGATTACAATGTGGTTTTATATTTAAATATTCATTATTTGTAATAGTCATTATGTCAAGTAAAGCATTAACGGCGACATATTTTTTATTTGAAGGTCTCCTGGATATCAAATTATTTTAAGCATAAATCCTAAGGTTCAACCATTTTCTCATGAAAAACATATTGAGATGCCTTAACTTATTAAATAAGTTATTTACTCTAAAAAGGTAAAATACAACATTTATAGACCGCAAGTATCAGCCAATAAAGTCTCTCAGATGTGGTTTACATTGAAATTTTTTTGGCATCTATTCAGCGCATATAAAATACCTTCGACACTCGCATATAACCCCCGCCAAGGATATTGAGCGTATACCCATTTTAAAGACCGGTTTACTCCAGTAATCGGGGATAAATGACTCAGGATCAATGCAGAAAAGTGAGCTGGTGGGCGGTTCCGAACCTGCAAGCTTTCAGTTACGAGTCCAGTGTTCCTACCACTCGACGAATTGGTTCCCCACAAAATGCTCATCTATCCATATTATATGTATATTTAATAGTGGTTTGCTGATTTAGTTCATTGACCTGGTCATCGTGCATGTAGCCTAGCGCTAGCCACTAAACTCACTCAGCCTAGTCATCCTGGCCCCCAGACCGGATGACATAATTTCAATGTTCTACTGTCACTGTAATTTATAAGCTTGAAATTAGCGGCACTGACGATGATGACCGACCTTCTGGCAGTATCGCGAGTATTTTCCCTCGACCGTGATCGAGTCTATGGAGCACTTCTTCAGATGCACTTGCAGGTAGCTGAGAATGAGGCTATGACAGGGAAGTACTGTACAGATTAGTATGGCCATCATTTGCCAGTACCACTGGTTCAGTTCACTGTTGGTATCTGTGCCGAGTAGAACAGCATAACATGAAGATGGCAATATTATATTATAATGGTAAATACTACTGGTGAAATACTAGCTCATATTTTATTGTACAAATAAAAATAAGAAATATTTAACTTCTTATCTGATAAACTAACTGAGATTGTGTTAAGTAAGGGAAAGCTGTAGTCCTGTATGTTATGAAACTCAGTCGAGAGTTTAAGAGATAGACCCCATTACCATATATTTTCTCCAAGTACATAAAGTTAGGGATGTGACAAACTACATAACTTGTTTATTAGGGTAAAGAATGAAACTGTATTTTTTATCTTAAAAGATCTTGTATCCCTTGACAATAAAACAAAATTTAATGACGTAATTTGCATACTCATTTACCTTTCACCAAAAAATGACGATGGAAGCACATTATTTATGAGTAGAAATGTGTCGAGTAAGACTCCAAGGCCTTTAAGTACATTTATTTATTATTTCAAAAAGAAGAATTTTCAATTTGTATAATGGAAAAATACTGTTTTCATTGATTCCATTCTTCATTAAGTAATATTAAAATGCATACTTTTTTTTCACAAATACAAATAAACAATAAATTAACATTATTTAGCACTGTCCTGAAAAAAGCCACAGCAAAGCGTGGGTGATTTGGTTAGCAAACAATAAAATTGGTGTGTTCTTTTGAATAGGTGAAGGAGGCGAACAAGATACAAATTGTGTAGACGGGATTCTGTCATGAAGTTAATTGTTTCATGATCATGCAAGGAAGGGTCCAGCGTACCTGGATGGTCAGTAGTCTGTTTAATGAGCTGCAGGTAAAACTCGTTACACAGTGCATCACACTCCATGCATTTGTGACAGATGATCTGTGACAGCTCGACGTGGTTACGTGCCAGTACCACTGGAAGAATCCATTATATGCCAAAATGGTAACAGCGACTCTCCGTGATGAACTAACTATAACACTACAACAGAAAAGTGACCAAGGAGATAAAACTGACCAGTAACTATTATCAGTCACAGATATGACATGTAGACTTACTTTACTGTTATATTAATTTATACCTTATTTAATCATAAATGGTGTTAGCCAATGTGGTTCTATAAATAGATGGTAAGAAATGCACAGATAAAACCTATACCTCTGATGGGACCCATCAGAGGTATATTGGGACCCATCAGAGGTATATTGGGACCCATCAGAGGTATATTGGGTCTCATCAGAGGTATAGGTTTTTTCCCGTGCATTTCTTTCCATTAATTTATAATGTTATTGTTGTTGTGACACTGCCCAGTGTAATATTGAACTACAAGGGGCCTTGCATAATCCCAATACAAGATAGAACATTTGTTCTTCATAACTGGTACTAGAAGATATAAATAAAAAGTTCATGCATTAATTGTCAGAAGTAAAAACATGGTGTTACAAGCTTAAAGTAATTCACTCACTACATAAATATATTATTGTTAATACCTTGTATAATAGCCCCACCCCATCTACACACAGGCAGCATATGGCTCATACCCGCCTAATATATAACTATGATCTGTACATATAAAGTAATTGGCAGACACTTATGCTACACTGGTAATCTCTAATGATATAGCAGGCGTCATAACAGTATAAGATGAGCAACTTGTTTCCACACCGATTCCCCACTGTCTCAACCCATCAATAATATACAACGGAGACAATCACTTACTGATGTACTAGAGCCCGCAAGCGCCACCGCCGATCACAGCTGAACTATTTCAGCGATAGATCGCGAGTTAATCATGACACCGACGTAATTCAGTTTTGCTTTCTTTTAGTGCGAACAGTCAGTGTTGACAATAACTCAATAAGAATAACGAGGGAGCCTTGTGATAACGACACGAATGCCTATCAAATCATCTTGGGCGCTTGAAGCTATAATAATGTATGGCTATCAGATGTAAGAGTAATTTCCTGAGTGAGCAGTGTCTGAATCAATGACGATGGTGACTGGACATACTATCTGTAAGTGAATCGAATAGTAAATGCGACTAGGAATCGAAGGAATAAACAACCAAGCCATATATATGTGATGGTAATTATAATGTGACGGTCCCATCAGGGGTATATGTTTTTTCCTGTGCATTTCTCTCAAGCCATATATAGTCATTGCAAACAATCGCTCCCATTGCCAAAGTATACAAATGACCTTGAAAAACATTGCATTATCAGCATGTTGAAGGCCAATGTTTTCATGAGGTAGTTAGAAGAACTCGGCATGATAGAAAGAGGACTAAGTTGTAGTGGAAGAGATATCAAAAGGAAGGAGAATGCAAAAGTATATATAAAAGGTGTGACAGCATCATTGATGCTGTATGAGTTTTATATTCGGCTCAAAGTAGCAATATTTCTAGACTCTTGAGCATCACAGTTGCTTAATGTAGTAATACTTCAAGACTGAGTATTATATTTGACTGAATGTAGCGATATTTCTAGATTCTAGGCATCGTACTTGGCTGAATCTAGCGATAGTTCTAGACTCTGAGCATGACATTTGACTGAATGTAGCAATATTTCTAGATTCTAGGCAGCGTACTTGGCTGAATCCAGCGATGGTTCTAGACTCTGAGCATGACATTTGACTGAATGAAGCGATATTTCTAGATTCTAGGCATCGTACATGGCTGAATCTAGCGATGGTTCTAGACTCTGAGCATGACATTTGAC
>WURV02224726.1:0-10271 GCA_011762755.2 Epimenia babai | reverse complement strand
TTTGTAAAGGGTCATAGATTGGCCCACACAACGATTACTTCGGTAGTCAGCCTATAACTAAATAAATAAATAAATAATGGGGATTGAACCAGGGACCCCTGGATTCAAAGTCAAACCCCCTAACAACCACTACGCCACCTACCCCTTGGAAGCGTATCCTCAGAACAGTGATTTTGGTTAAGCATCTATAGACATACCACATGATATCACACTCCTTCAATGTGGCTGCAAGCGACTACTGACCAAACACCGTGTAGAAATACCACTAATCACTCGCAGTCAAATCACTGGCGATTATAACGCGTGAATTCAAATAACAACAGATCCCTCGCAATAGAAAACAAGTCACGTATCACAACAAGAATGCCTCCTAATTTCAATTCAAGGGACGCAACTGCGAATTCCTCGTCGTCGTTGTTCCTGTGGTCACTGGTCACTGCGGTCATTGTCACTAATGAACTACAACAATAACGTAGAAACAGTCATTTGTTTGTCTTTGTAACGTCTTCCGTCCTCGTCGATGGAGACAACAACGCGCCGAGTCGCCTTCTGTTGCTTTCGGCGATTACAGGATATTTAAGGATTTTTCTCTGACGAACCGTCTAGCATCGAGATTCGAAGAGTTGAAAAGAGGAGGGCAGAGAGATGGCGCACACGGCAGGCTGGGGGCAGGGGGAGGGGGGAGAAGGTGAAAGACGCAACGACAGGAGGCAGGTAGTTTCAACTATAACAACACAAACCTCGCACCATTCTCTCTCCCATCATCGTCGAGAGACTCCAGACCCACGCTTTATTCACCTCCCCCCACATTGCAGTATTCAAGCTCACACCGTTATTACCCGCCGTTTCTACAGCCGTCTCATGCGGAGCATTTGAGTGAAATATTTCCCGCACTTTCTTAGTTTAATTAGGTCACGTGACCCCAGTAGGTCACTGGGTCGCGAATTCGCGCGCTCGTCCTTGTGCGCGCGCGCAGGTGTACCCCTTCAGCGAAAGTAGTCCTTCGCTCGGTTTATTTACATGCGCTACACGCCTCTGTGACCTAAATACGGCGAATTTTTCGCGTACGCTGCATAAAAGAGTGAAAAATTACCGCTCTAAATACGTTGTATGCTACAGTATACGAGTATATGCACATAATTACGAATTTAATTATTTTGTTTCGCGAACGAAGACAACGGTAACTACTCGGCCAGAACCGTACGAATGTCATTGAGAGATCATTGAATATCATTTAGCATATATGCATATTTAGCGAGTTACGCGCATACTAAGTAGATCTCATGAATATTAATTTATCTGCAATTCCGAAATAAGTTCACCAGTTTATCAATTCGTCTGTACTTAATATATCATACTCGGTGCACAATTTCCATATTGAAACGAGAGTTTTTACCTCATTATGCGACATTAATGTGTAACGCGTACATTAATTATGATAAGTTTCTTGTCGTTATGCAAGAAAAACCGAGATATGTAAATTTCCCCCCGGACGTCACGCTGTCGCACTAGTGACATGGTTCAGTGTCCAAATCTTTACCCCCCACAGATGTCTAATTACCAGACGCTCATTATTGCAAAATTAATACACGCAAAGTGTAGATAAAACATGGGGAGGGCTGTACGCTCCATACGCCAGAGATCCTAGACAACTGGTACGCAACGTTTACAAAGAGGAATACCGCACGTATAGTAAGTGGAAACTAAGATCCGAACCCACGACCCCTCCTCAAATGCTGGAGTATTCACGGCCACCTTCTATAACAATAGTTATACGGTACTCGACAATCATATATATTTCTGGTCCTCGCGAATTTTTAGGCGTGTGCTGCATCTGTTCACGATGTCACGTCCTGAAATTATCCAGACGTCCTGTAGACATCAGGGCGTCTAGTACCTGCCTAGACGTACTGTACTTATCTAGATTCCGGACGTTTTGTAGCATCTAGTATCTGCCACGACGTATTGTATCCACCTAGATACACGACGTTCTCTAGACATGAGAACGTCTAGTAGCTGCCACGACGTAATGTATCCATCTAGATACACGACGTTCATTAGACATGAGAACGTCTAGTAGCTACCACGACGCACTGTTCCTGTGTAGATTGTAGATGCTTTAGATTTATTCATGGTATACCGAGTTCGATTTTGAAACGTATTCTTCGTGTTTCTAGTTAATCATAGCAACCATAAATTTGTAAAGTGTCTTTGATAGCCATTGTGTTAAAAGGGCACTATAAATTAATAAAATTTCATTTAATTCTTTTCATGCTTTGTAGCCGCAAAGACGCGGTACTTAATCTGTCAAGATAAGTTTGGTTTTCGCAACGTTTTGAAACTTGGTGGACGTATTCTATTATCTTACCTACTGTAGTTCGTACCAGTTGATAAGTTTTCAACCTACACATCCACTGTACCTTTATGAACGCGCGGTACCTGTCCGTACATATCGTATCTCAACAAGCATTCTAGCAGTTCATAGGCCTACAGAATATACGCAGGTTGATAGTATCATTTTGCATATGCATTAGAACATTTTGAACAAACGTTCATTGATGAATTCGCTATTCTTATTCTTTCGTTCGGCCCCGCTGACATCGACAGATTTCGAGTTCACCTGTCCGCTGTTGTGCACCTTTGAGACGCAGCGCAGGTGCCACGGATGATTTATTTAGGGTAATTAAAACGCCCTTGGTAGTTTTAGTGGTGCCCCTCGTACCGTGAAGGTACCTATTAACACATCGTCCAAAATTCGACTTCATTGATCGGCTTTAATTATAACGTAGCCATAAATCATCATTAATTACTAATTAATATTATAATTAATATTATACCTGTATAATAATCCTCGAGGCAGCTATGTGACATTCCTGTATTAAAGCAGTTAGTCGAGTGGTAGGAACACCGGACTTGTAACCGAAAAGTCGCGAGTTCGAAACTTCCCGCCAGTCGATTTTTCTGCGGTGATCCTCAGCAAGTCATTTGTTCCCGATTGCTGGAGTAAACCCGTCTCTAAAATGGGTAGATGCTCGATATTATCCTTGGCGGGGTGTTATGTGAGTATCGAAGGTATTGTATATGCGCTGAATAGCTGCCAATTCTCATTGTACATTTCATTGTAAGCCGCATGTGAGAGCCTTGATTGGCTGATACTTGCGGTCCATAAATGTTGTACTTTTACCTTTTTACCCTTTCAAATCAGACACAGTATTGCTCATTAGTAAAACTTACTACAAAGTACACACGCGTCGACCAGAACGTGTATTATACCCAAGAGCGCGTTTGCGTTTAAGAACCTAGGACCTACCCATTCGTGGCTCGATGTTCCACCAACGTAGCGACTGCTTACAGAGACCGCTACCGATTCCGGAACTGGGTGCTTGGGTTTAAATAAAATTGCTTTGATTAAAAGTATAGCAGCCATACTGGTTTCTCGATAACAGTACAAACCTTTTTTCTCGGATTGCGCCAGAGTTGCGGTTCTTGCGTACGTTAGATTTATTTTTATTGTTACATTCTGGAAATTTCTAGATTGACACTTATGCCCAATTCACATTGGTTGGCGTGTAATAAATCAATCAATGAAACAACCAATCAATCAAGCATTTACCAAATAGATGAATAAATAGATAATTCACCCAACGGATCGATTCATTAATCAATTATATCTATTATTGATGTAAATTTTTTCTTGTAAATTCAGGAGATGCCATTGTAAAGTCTCTTTAACAACTCTCAAGGTCAGGAGTCCTTTGTGGGTCGCTGTCAGTGTATACCGATTACCCAGTCTACGCACACCAAAATCCCGGCCTGTAGAAACGCGCGACCTCAACATTTATTCCCATAACCCGCGGTGACCTACTTCCCCGCGTGGGAGCGACGAAACAAACGAGCGGATGTTTTCATTACAAAGCGCCCTCTACCGCCCTCTATCGTCTCTCAGCAGTCTGTAGGCCCCATTTTGATTCATTAGCAACAAGTCCCACCCAACATTGAAGACCGCGACATTGAAGTCGGGATCGCTCAGTTGGTCAAGCGCCGACTGGCGAGCCTGATGGTGAAGCGTTCAAATACGGCCACATGCCCAATACATTACTATCAAGGTACATTATTTCGTTCGCTCTGGTCGACTTTGACGTAAGGACAAGTGAATTTTTTTCACGGAACATGGGTCAATAATTATGCGATGAAATGGAAACGAGGTAAGTGGATTGCTGGCGAATTTCACAGACGTGTTTCCCAGTAACAGAGTGAACAAAGATCAGCAACTGTACCGGATTATATAGAGACTATATACTTACATGATTAAATGACTTGATGTTAGACGTGGTCTCCCAATGATCGGTAAATCAGACGACATACGTGACATTCAGCGAAATAACTCATCTCAGATAAGTGGTAGGGGGATCGCATTCGTAACCGAAAGGTCGTGGGTTCGAAACTGCCCACCGCTTGACTTTTCTGCGAGGATTTTCAGCAAGTTATTTATCCTCGATTGCTGGAGTAAACCCGTCTCCAGAATGGGTAGATACTCGATATTATCCTTGGCGGGGTGACATGCGAGTGTCGACGGTATTGTATATGAGCTGAATAGCTGCCCAAAACATTTCTTTGTTAACCGAGCCTTTATTAGCTGATACCGGCGGTCTATAAATGCTATACTTGTCCTTTACTTCACCTTTATAAGTTAGAATTGTTTGCCACAGTTTTTGAAGAAATTGATTAGCCTCAGGAGACGTGGCAAGCTTGCCCCGATTGAACTCTGACCAGACTCGATGTCATAATATCTAACCGTAAGGCAAAAAATCAGATTTCTCAGACCAGAAACATCCCCCGTGGTACGTAGATTGCGTCCGTATCACGGAGAAACGCTAGCTTGGTTTTGGTTTCGGTATACCGTTAGTACGAATTATGTGGAAGTTCGTGAAAGGAGCAAGCGTGCGTTTAGGGTTAGATTTATTCATGGAAGCAGGTGGTAGTTTCGTCATTCGATCTCCCTAATGACGGCCCCCGCGTCGCGCGTCTTCTGCCGGATATGTAGCAGACAGTTTCCAGACATCAGCGCCAAATTAAGGTTTTTAATGTAAGCCACGTTTGCGATAGGCAGCTGCCTCGGTTACGACACCTTATGAGAGAACGCGCGATCTTTGAAAGGGTTCGGATGATGTCGTGTTGGTGCACCAAATAGCCTCGGGGCCAGGACGGGTCCCTGGTGTACCGGTGCCGTGTAGAGTTTGGACTCTATTGAAAAGATGGACGGCTCAAATTTTGTCCTAGAACTGTCCATAAAGTAATTAGTATCCAAAAAGATTATGAAGATGGAACTTGCCTTCTTTTAACCACCACCGTTGGGGCTTTCGACTAGGTTGACAGGTAAAATTCGTTTAGGGGTGAAAGTGACGCAGCCCATAAAGACATTTTTCAATTTATCGTGTAATTTATATTTTATGGGAGATTAACCTTCCATCTGTTGCGGTCGCTGAACGTCAAAAACGTCACTTAAATTATGCGCCTTTTTGAGTAATCACGTGACGTATGGGTTTTATTAGATATGGCGTCGTCCCACGTTATATAGTGGCGTCATATAAAGTTGTTTCTCCAGTCGCGTGTAATCGTCAAGCGACACGAAAAGAGTTGTGTGTGTTTAACGCCTTAATTTTTTCTCGGCTAGTTGGACCTCCGTTTACAAAACCCGGAGTAATATTATTATTCTAACGACTTCCAGGTGATCAAATGATATAGATCGCGATTTTAATTACTGTTTTTACAACCTGTCTACGGAACTAAAAAAGAATCCCCAGGGCGTTCTACACCTGCACGGCATATGCACAACAACGAACGACCTGTAGATTCAGTTAATGTCGAAATCGCGTAGCTTAAATGTTAATCACTTAACAAATCCCAGCGAAATCAAACGAATAATAACGACGTCGAGTCTTCAACCGTGAAATCATCGGCGTCCTTTACAGCTTAATAATGAAGAAAAAAAGATTTTTTTTTACTGGCATTTGGCAAAGATTCGATGAACACGTCGGTTAGATAGGGTAAAGGAGCAGTTAATAGATGCATTTTTATTTGAATTTAGAATGTTTCACGCTTGTGACTGTTTCAATGGTGAGAGGAACCAGTGGTTCGATGGTGAGAGGAACCGGTGGTTCAATGGTGAGAGGAACCGGTGGTTCAATGGTGAGAGGACCCGGTGGTTCAATGGTGAGAAGAACCGGTGGTTCAATGATGAGAGGAACCTGTGGTTCAATGGTGAGAAGAACCGGTGGTTCAATGATGAGAGGAACCGATGGTTCAATAGTGAGAGGACCCGGTGGTTCAATGGTGAGAGGAACCGGTGGTTCAATGGTGAGAGTACCCGGTGGTTCAATGGTGAGAAGAACCGGTGGTTCAATGATGAGAGGAACCTGTGGTTCAATGGTGAGAAAAACCGGTGGTTCAATGGTGAGAGGAACCGGTTGTTCAATGGTGAGCAGACCAGTGGTTCAATGGCTCATGTCGAGTGGTGCTGTGGTTAGAGGAGTTCATGGTGTAGTGGTGAGAAAGCTCGCATCTTTCGGAATAAAAAATACATACGTATAAAAATCGAGTATTCAAAGCATAAAAAGCTTTTATGACGCGGGGTACACGTTAGTAGCTGACTATCAGTGATGTAGATCGCTTAACACGGATGCACCAAGAATTAATTGGACGCGTGCGTCTGTCACCTCCACCATCTGCGTCGTCCTGACATCTACATGGGCAGATGTCCCCGTAGGTGCGGCGACAGCTAATTAATTTACTCAGCGACAGGTAAACCTTATTGCGGAGTAATATTACCGTTATACATGGTTTGTTATTGGAACGCGCTGATCTCCTTTATATTTGTTAGTGGTAATGTACGGCAACTCTTTGGTATTCTGCCATATTTGAACTTGAACAATTTCGTTGGGATCTTGTCGTCTTGTTATTTTTAATACTTTAACAATATACACTACACAGCACTTTAAATCTATAGCATTTAACGTAATTCTTCATATCTATAAAGTAATCAATCAATCAATCAAAACACCAATCAATCAATCAATCAATTAAAACACCAATCAATCAATCAAAACACCAATCAATCAATCAATCAAAATACCAATCAATCAATCAATCAATCAAAACACCAATCAATCAAGCAATCAATCAATCAAAACACCAATCAATCAATCAATCAAAACACCAATCAATCAATCAATTATGCAGTAAATAATGATCGTGTTTTCGGGTATTCTTTAAAGCAGTAACTTTTAATTAGACGTATGTCTCACGTCTCAGCTCCTTTTGCTGTCTTCGTGTAAACAAAGCTCCACTCGATGCGAGCTATTCGGCGTTTCAACGATCTGTTAAGTGTGTTTAACACATATGTAAGTGTGAACACATTTATCAGATAAATTTCGTATTAGTTCTTATTTCATTTGATTCTATATTTAACATTTTTTCAGCCCGTGTTGCTATTTCTAGAAAAATATAAAGAGGTTTACATATGCGATAGTCAAGATTATGAAAAAGCTTCCGACCCAATTATCGTCGCTGCGGATCTCATTATAGGACTAGAGAGTAAGCCCTGCGAGTCTATAGAACGGCTAAAAATAGCGGAACGTATTCTGCACTGGCCAATTAAACACAAAGAAAATATTAAAATTGTTAGCTAATTTATTCATTATTAATAATTGTTACGGACAAGCAGCGACGCGACGAATGTAGGTGCACACCTGCGGAGGGTGAAAGGACGCCGGCGAGAAGTGTGCACAAAGAAACTTCAATATGTCGCTTTTTATTATTACGCGCTCTGATGAGACGAAAATCGTTCAAACGGGTCACGTTTCTAGGGCTTTATTTATTCACCGAGACTCGCGAGCAGATGCCAAGGGCGATAATTATGATAAACACGCGAATTTGTTATCCACGGCGACGGACCAACGACAGCATCCGCGGTAGAAACAATACTATCATCTGGTAATCGATAAAATAAAGTTAACATATCCGGTTAAAGTGATTTAAATGTTGTATGGATCGTTTCCGAAACGTGAAAAAGCGATGGTGGATAATGCGTATCCGATATCTTGTTTTGAGGGAGGAATCGGCTGATATACGTGGATATGGTTTTCGGGATCTTATTATTTCTAAAAAAGGCGCGGCTCAATGGAGCATGGGTGCGCAATCAATCATTTTATAAGATTCTAAACGATTTCTAAGACGACGTTTGTATCGCTGGAATAAACGATTTCTAAGACGACCTTTGTATCGCTGGAATAAACGATTTCTAAGACGACGTTTGTATCGCTGGAATCCTATCACGGAACGCGTTCACCTGACTGTATTTATAGAGTCGTTGACTTATGAATTCCGAGCCATCCTCGCATGGAGTCTTTGTGACTCCGCCGTTTCGCTTCACGCGTCTCTCGATGACCATTGTGGGTCAATGGCGACAGTTGTTCGCGATAGCCACGCCCGGGGCTATCTCGGGATACCTGACCCAGCTGTGCCGCCTCTTCACCCGTAAAGGTCGTGACCCGTACGTCTGTAAATCTGGGCTTGACCCTGAGACTAATTTCGGGTGTTGCAGAGATAAATATAGTCAAAGATATAGTTTTATGTCGAACTCAGTGTATTCACGAAAAGACGCTCTTTCAAGTGTTGAGACGAAAGAAAAGGCAATAAGATAAGATAATTCAGAATAGCTTTCTTCGGAACAAAATGTACATGATCCACTATTCCTAGGCTTACGTAGATTGGCGTTTGACTTTGTAGGTAGTTTGACCTTTGCCCACTCATTGCACCTGATAAAGTATACTTGATACACGAAAGCTTGTGTTAATCATTATAGTTAGTCAACAAAGTGTTACCTTTGTATTTTCGTATTTGTAGGTACATGAATGGCAGACAAAACTCAACGTGACCACAGACAACAAATCTCGTATGGTGATGTAAAAACACGTAAATTAACAATCTACGTGATCTAATGGTGATCCGTTGATGTTGAATGACGAGACAAGGTCATGGATATCGTCGACCGAGTTGCAGCTCCCAGTATTACACCGAAAGAACGGACGGACGGACGGACAGACGAAATACCAAATGAACGGAATACGGAACCAGATCGGGCAGGAAATAATTTCGTATTAGTAGATGGATACGGTAGTACCGCGACTAGCCGACTACTAGCTTAAGAGTTGATATCTGGTTGGGAGAGCCTTTAAACCTCATATATATGCATCTCAAAGGCGAAGTTTCAAACATGGCTGTTCGGCAATACAATTTATTTCGTCTGTCATTGTTGTTCGTATCTGTTATATATCGCAGATATGATCATTGTAAGTTGTCAAAAGGTCTGAGATATTGAAATGCATAATGCTATGTAGCCCACTTGATAAAGCACCAGACCGGTCATTTGGGGGTCTTTGGTTCTAGTCTGATTTATTTGAAAATGTTTCCTTACGAATACCTCTCGCCTGTCAATCACGAACCAATTTAACGCCTTGCTAGTTGATACGAACGTTTCACGATTAGATCTCGTGACTTTGTCTGTGGGTTTGAACAGAATTAATCAAGGCAGAGAACTCTACAAGCCAAGGTAAATTCGGCGACTTTTATCAATGATATATTAAATCGTGGTAGTAAAAATCAGTCGTACTTACGATCTCCCGGTGGCGTCGTGCCTCGAATTATTTGTGTCGTGCGGAGACCATTTCGTTCAAAAATCAATATTCCCCGTTGTGTTTGGCGAGATGGTCGAAACGACGGAGAATGATGTATTCGGTCGCTGGGCGGATTAACTCTTTGTGTTTATTCGAGTGACCGTAGGGCAGCGATTAGCGCGGCCATAGCTATCGGTTGGTGGCGACACGCGTGGTCGCTGAAACGCGGAACCGCCAGTGGAAGTTGGGCAGCTTTCGCGTCATTTTCACGTGTCGCTTAACACAGACATGTACGCGGTGGATTTACTACCAAATAGACGTGGTGGTGTATGAACGATCTGGTCGATAAAAGTTTTTTAATTGAAACTGAGAGGAAACAAAGTTGATATTTGGCTGTCATACACTACCTTCCCAAATGACCGATGCGGTGCTTTACGAACAGAAGTAGTAAATTGGATTTTTTCTTAAGCGTATTCTAGCATTTAACACCATTAGAAATGGCTTTTAAAACAATTCATTCTCTGTCCATTCGCCGTAAATGGGACACGTCCATGCACACACACACGCACACACGCGCACACGCACGCGCACGCACAC
>WURV02224715.1:0-10272 GCA_011762755.2 Epimenia babai | reverse complement strand
TAGGCTAGCATTGTAAAGGGCCTATGATGGCCTATCACAACGATTACTTCGGTAATCAGCCTATAAATACATACATATATATATTAATAAGTAATAATGACATTGATTCGAGAATCCCTCCTGGTTGTGTTAGTAACATGCGAGAAATTATCAGTGGAAAGGTTAAAAGGTCAAGGGTCATTGTCAAGTGTGATGTAAATTTGATGAGTGCCATGAATTATGTATGACATCGACTACCATTAATAAAGTAACACAAAAACCTTGCTTCTTTTTCCTTTTTTGTCGTTAGTTTATATTAAATGCCACACGGTGGCCCATACTAGTAAGGTCATAAGGTCATTGTTAATTCGCAGGCCGACCTACCGAATATGACCTGGCACGAAGTTCAGCGCACCGTGTTGGATGCTCAGAGGGACGTCCATATGTGTATACACAAACAGGAACTAACAGAATTAGGTCAGTGGTCTGCGTGACGTGCAACGGTCGGTATCTTCAGGGTAGAATACTTTCAAGAGCAGCACCTCGTGTTCCATAATTCTCTATTCAAAATATCGTGATCAGTTGTGTCTAAAGCTCTATTAAGATCGATAAATATACCTACTAATACTTTGTTTTATCATTAGCATTAGTAACTCTTCTTGTCATTAGAATTAGTAATTTTTCTTTTGTCATTTGCATTAGTAATTTCTTTTGTCATTTGCATTAGTAATTTCTTATGTCATTTGCATTATTAATTTCTTCTGTCATTTGCATTAGTAATTTCTTTTGTCATTTGCATTAGTAATTTCTTATGTCATTTGCATTAGTAATTTCTTCTGTCATTTGCATTATTAATTCCTTTTGTCATATGCATTTGTAATTTTTTCCATCAACATAGGTGATTCAGAGTGAAATTTTCAGAATTCGGTTTTTGCCATTGAACAAAATATTGCAATTTTAGGCAGATTTTCCTTTCCTCCACGCTACTGTATTTTGCAATTTTCCAGACATTTACCATCGTATTTTGCGCTTCAAGAACTACATGGTTGCCATGGTGAATAAATCCGTAATTGATCTACAGTTTGATGTCCCCTTTCTCGGTCGACGGTAAGCTCAAAACAATCAGAAGCAATACCGTTTCACCCATTGGTATACTTTAGACATCTCCCTTACATTTCGATTCAGCCACTAAAGTGTTAACAATATAAACTCTTCGTTAGACCACACAAGGGTTAACGATTTAGGTTTCTGTTGTATCTAGTTATGAAAGGGTCAACAATTTAGCTTCCTGTTGCATTTAGCTATGAAAGGGTTAATGAGTTAACGATTCAGCTTCCTGTTGTGTTTAGTTAGGAGGGGGTTAATGATTTAGCTCCATTTGTGTTTAGTTATGAAAGGGTTAACGATTTAGTTTCCTGTTGCGTTTAGTTATGAAGTGGTTAACGATTTAGCTCCAGTTGTGTTTAGTTATGAAGGGGTTAACGATTTAGCTCCAGTTGTGTTTAGTTATGAAGTGGTTAACGATTTAGCTCCAGTTGTGTTTAGTTATGAAGGGGTTAATGATTTAGTTTCCTGTTGTGTTTAGTTATGAAGAGGTTAACGATTTAGCTCTAGTTGTGTTTAGTTATGAAGGGGTTAATGATCAGTTATGAATGGGTTAGCAATTTGGTGTCCCATTTTGTCCAGTTATAAAAGTGTTAATGGCTTAACATTTCGCGCTTAACCGTATTTCGTAAGGTAAGGTTTAATGTTTTAGTTTCCTATTGTACCTAGTTATAAAAGCTAATGATTTTGCTTCCTGTGGTGTTAGCCACAAAAAAGGATAACAGTTGGTGAAATATATAATTTTTTTGAATACAACGAATTCAACCAAAATGTTCGGATACTCTCAAAGTATTTCTTTGTATCACCTATCACATCTACCCTTTTCTTGCCAATAATACTGGGAATACCTTTGCTATAGGTATATAACGTAAAACCTGCGTGTCCTAAGGTTAAACATCGCGGCCAGCCGTTGCACGCGATAACGTGACACAGCAACTGTGAATTAATCACTGTTGGTTACCATCTTGCGGTGTGGTCGCGTAGCAGGTTGTCTTCTCGGTTGTGTCTTCGGCGCTGGTGAGATTGACTTCTGCTTCGTCAGGCCGCAATATCTCCACCGTCTCCGTTTCGCTATCCTGCTGCCCGTAATCATCATCTTGTACTTAAAATGATGTCTTCTGCTTGTGTGTTGATTGAGTCGCCCTGGTTTTTCTGTTTGGCAGGACATACCTCAGTACGAGCCTCAAATACAACATTGAAATGATTCTCTTCTGTAAGTTTGTGTGTACAAGTATTTACTCATCCACTTATTCTCATCTCAGCTTATCAACGAGTGATCCATACGGCCATTAAAGAATATCGAGTACAAAGTACATTTCGGCGTAATTTCTGGTGATGCGTATTGTAGCATAATCTATCATGTACATTGTAGCATAATGTGATGTGCATTGTAGCATAATCTATGCTACATAGATTAATAGCATAATCTATGTGATACATTGTAGCATAATATATACTGTACATTCTAGTATACGGTTTTTTATACTTTGTAGCATAAAGTGTAATGTACATTGTAGCATAAAGTATAACATATGTTGTAGCATAAGGTATAACATACATTGTAGCACAAAGTATAACGTACATTGTACGATGAGGTATGATGCACATTGTAGCATAAGGTACAAGATACATTGTCGCATGAAGTATAATGTACATTGTAGCATAAAGTATAGCGTACATAGTAGCATACGACTGAGTGTGATTTAACACAAAGACAGATTTTACCGTGCGATTTAAACGTTCTTTGTTAATACCTTCGATTCTATCCGAGAGAAATTCGATACGCTCGGCGTAAAAGCAGATATTTAAAAAGAAATGTAGGTTGTGAATGGATTATCGATCGATGCCTTGAAGGGGGTCCCTGGTCTCTCTTCAAGAACAACTGGCATCTCAAGGACGTGTACAGGTTGTCCAACAAACGGCACCAGCTCGCGCACAGGTGGGGCGGCGTGTCCGTGACTTACCTATGTATCATATACAGGTGACACAGGTGACGCGCACATAAGGTATTACCTTCGTGACTAATCGAGGTTTTACGAGCGTTTGTTGAACACTGGTTGGGTGTAAACGTCGTTTCTGGAGCAGCAAACGCTCATCACATCAACTTGTTAATGCTCGCAATGCGTAGATAATGGTGCAGTGTGTCTAACATCAGGGCTAATAGGTACACTTTAATCAACTAAATTTCTTTTCTTCCCTCATTATTTGTGTTATATGCGCTGGATTCTCCTGTAGCTACCGCCTATTCTTGTCAGGAATTTCCTACTCACATGGGCCTGATATTTGTAACAGCAGAATGGAATGTGTATTCTTTTTAATGATTGGTAAATTCTTCCGGAATGCCTGTGGTATTACCTGTAATGTTACCCCTGGTGTTACCTGTGATATTACCCATAATATTACCTGTGATGCTACCTGTGATGTTATCTGTGATGCTACAGGTGATATTACCTGCAATGTTACCTGTGATGCTACCTGTGATATTACCTATGATGTTACCCGTGATGTTACCTGCGATGCTACCTGTGATATTACCTGTGATGCTACCTGTGATATTACCTGTGATATTACCTGTGATGTTACCTGTGGTATTACCTGTGATGTTACCTGTGATATTACCTGTGATGCTACCTGTGATGTTACCTGTGATATTACCTGTGATATTACCTGTGATATTACCTGTGATATTACCTGTGATATTACCTATGATGTTACCCGCGATGTTATCCACGATGTTACCCGCGATGTTACCCGCGATGTTACCCGTGTATTGCGACTATTGATCCCTCACTGCAGCCTGTCGCGACGCGTCCTGTGGATCGGGCTCGCTAATCTCCTCCTGTCACCCGTCATCTTCCTCTGGCAGATACTCTACTGCTTTTTCCGATACGGCGAGGTAACTCCATTACCACGGTGTGCGCGCGTCCGTGCGTTCATTTCGGTATCGTTACTATCGAGTCTGCAATTTGGGTCTTGCATCGGCATTTTTTTGGTATAGAATTACGCGCTAGTTATCTGTTTTAGTTGTCTCAGAAACGTGCCCGGTCTGTTTTTTGTGAGTGTTTCGTTAGAATCAGGGATATCCGTCCAAGTCGAGACTGGTTTATGTAGTATAGTGTCCCCTTAATAGGTACAACTGTTATCCTTGTATCTAACATTGATGTGTATTACCTGTATACTGTTAGGTGTTAATCTTTATACTGTTAGATGTTTATTTTATATAATTTAAATAATTACATTATAGTCTTAGGCTATTAGTCTATTGTATCATGTAAAGTGTGTTTGACAGCTCAGCTAAAAGGTACACTTTAATCAAATAAACCTTATTTCATCCTTAAATAATAAAAATATTTTCTCACACCCTGTTAGAACTCTCCACCTTGATTTCCCCCCAAAAATCTAACCTGTGCCCCAAGTGTAATACAGCCTTCTCAACAAGGGAGATAATTCTTTATTATCAAAAAATTTTCTGATAATGCTTTTTTCTCTACAAACACTGTGGCTGCTCTTTTTTTAAATTTTAGCAGTATGATCATTGTTACGCTGTTGTTTAATTTTTATTCACAGCTCATCAAGAGGGAGCCGGGTCTGCTAGGTTCACGGAGATGGTTAGAAATTTTAGCTACCATGATTTCAGCTTGAAAAACACCGACAAAGCATACTAGTATGCAGAAGGTCGTGATAAAACCACGTCTCTAGCAGGGTTCGAACCCATAACCCTCAGATAACTGGTTTTTGCTACCTTAGCTACAAAAGTAGACTTCGTCCTGCGCATTTTGGTAATGGGTGGGTAGCCGCCATAGTGGTACTGAAAATAGTAGAGCACAAGACCGATTATCTGGTGGTCATGGGTTCAGCTCTACCAGAGACAATGTTTACGCCTGTACATTTTTCTTGCTACTGTTAGTCTGTATTACGGCCATACCAAAATATTGCGGTTACTTGGGTATAATTGGGAAGTGAGTTGAAGAGTCACTGAGGGTGAAGGATAATGAGTGCATGAATGAAGAAGGTCATTCAAGATGGTGGATATGAAGAAGACAGTGATATGTGAGTGTTAGCATGATTGTTTATCATAGTAGCAGAGTGTAGTTTGTGTCTGAAAATTATTTGAAGATAAGTAATAATTTTGAATCTGTGTATAAGGTTATATTAACAGTGGATACACCGGAGTGGTTCACCCATCAGGGTCCGACTGTTACCATCTGACATGGTCGACCGTACTCTTCGTTAAAATATAATATTTAATTGATTTTAAGGAATTCGTCGTGATATTTCCAGGACCGAATACGGGCGGCTTCAGTTGAGGCATTTTAATGAGCTGGATCACGAGTTCCGAGCCAGGTGAGAACTGGACTACCTGGGCGACTGATTACAGTTAACAGACACGGACCTGTGCCATATCTTATGATGCGGGGGGTTTCAAACTTTCAACGGGTCGTGACACCCGTGGGTCTTGCGAACCGTTTTTTGTGGGGGGTTGCAAAGGCCTGGAAGCATATTTTTTTTAACGAGTTAGGTCGAGGAGAAAGTTTATGTTGGATATGCTGAGATAGAATCAGAGTTAATAATTTAATGATTAGAATTAATTATGTACTGTGCAGGGTGAAATTTATGGTTCACTTGAGTATTTGCCAAAAGTCATCAAGTCATATTGGTCGCCGTACAAAAAGGTGGATAACGACAGGTATAATACGAAAAGTGAAGGTAACACCTGAGTGACTAAAGAAGGTTACGATTAACACAAGCTTTCATATACAGGTATACTTCTTCAGGTGTCAATGAGTGTGGGGCGCTGACACGCGGAATACAATACTTTTTTCTGGGTTTTTCCATCCTTGTTCACACACACTGCCTACTGATGTTTTCATTTGCTTTTTTTCTGGGGTTTTCCCCATCCTTGTTTACACACACAGCCTAGTGATGTTTTATTTTGCTTTTTTTCTGAGGTTTTTCCCATCCTTGTTCACACACACACACACACTGCCTGCTGATGTTCTCTTTTTTGCTTTTTTCTGGGGTTTCCCCATCCTTGTTTACACACACACATGGCCTACTAATGTTTTTTTTGATTGTTTTCTGGGTTTTTCCTATCCTTGTTAATACAATATTCGGGTAACCGCTAACAGATGACTTGCTTTTACCTTAGAAATGTTGTACTTGTGTAGCAAAAGGTGGAGCGAAGGTGGTAAGAAGACAAATGTTTGTCTTTGACCCAAAGTCTTTCCGATTATTGTTTTATTGTTTCTGTCAGGCTGAACCGAGCTTATAAACCGGCGTCTGCTTACCTCGATATCTTCACTCACCCGTTGATCGTTATCGTTGCAAAGTTAGTAATTATAGAGGTATCTTCAATTATCTTCATCATACCTGTCGTGTTTTCTTATCGGACTAAAATTATAATACTGGATGAGGCTATCGGCAAATTTCTGTTATTTTCATCGGTAAAAATTACTCTCGTACAATTTTATATTGTCATGATCATCATCATCATCGTCATCATCATCATCGTCATCATCATCGTCATCATCGTCATCGTCATCATCGTCGTCGTCATCATCGTCGTCAACATCATCGTCATCATCGTCATCGTCATCATCACCGTCATCATCATCATCATCATCATCATCATTGTCATCATCATCATTGTCAATTTCTGATGCCCCACTACTGGGCTAAGACCTCTCCCAGTGTGCGCCACGCGTCTCCCTTGTCAACCAGTCCCGTCCATGCCACGCTCCCTGTTGCTAGCACCAACTCATCCCGCCATCACATTTTTCGGTCTTCCGCGGTTTCTCATTCCGTAGATCGGTTGCCAGTCAGTAGTTAATCGAGTCCATCTTCCATCCTTAATTCTTGCCACACGTCCTGCCCATCTCCATCTACTTTGCTTGGCTGTGACAATGATGTCTTTGACTTTACCTTGTTGCCGCATCAGAACGTTTGTTATTTGTTTAACGCTTTATATTGTACTCGTTATTTATTACTACCAGCTATTAGTGTCTAAAATAGTAAAGGGTCGGCAAAAATGAGGACCATCAAAAATTACAGCTTGCCTAAAGACTGGCTACATATGTCGTAAAGTTTGCTGAGTCTCTGATAGTTAATGGTTATTTACAATGGGATGATGACACCGGGGAGGTAAGGCCGGATTAGTTGTCATCTCCATCCCCGGGTTCAACCGTAACGCTGTAACGATTGCGATATCCTGGATTCTGGCCCAGCGTTAGGCCGGATGAGTTGTCATCTCCATCCCCGGGTTCAACCGTAACGCTGTAACGATTGTGATATCCTGGATTCTGGCCCAGCATTATGCCGGATTAGTTCTCATTTCCATCCCCGGGTTCAACCGTAACGCTGTAACGATTGTGATATCCTGGATTCTGGCCCAGCGCTAGGCCGGATGAGTTGTCATCTCCATCCCCGGGTTCAACCGTAACGCTGTAACGATTGCGATATCCCGGATCCCGGGCCAACGTTAGGCCGGATTAGTTTTCATTTCCATCGCCGCACGAGGATATCATCCACATAACGCGATCGTAGCGTATCACGTAGAACTTGCACACGTACCGTCGATCGCAGGAACGTGGCGTTCTTCGCCGGATCAATCCTGGCCGTTCTCATCGTTCTGACCGTCGTGGACGAGGACGTGTTGACCGTAGAACACATCTTGACCACGATGACCCTCGCTGGTTGGTTTAACAGCCGCTGCAAGCAGCATCAACGTTCTCATTCATTTATTTCATTTTAGAGAGCATTTTTCTCGGCTTTTATTGACACTTCTCTTGTATTGCATCGTGGGTAAAATTGTGCTTACACTTACCGAACAAACTGATACATTAAGGAACAATAGCATTAGATCGAGAAATGAGATTTGTAGAGATACAAAAACTGAATCGGTGTTTTCATCGAAAATCCGTCTCGTCCAGGTGATAGTAAAAATATGGCGGATTTACTATAATTCCTTGAATTTCTGTTATGTTTAATGGTCAGTTTCATATTCAATTTACTCTTTTCAGAAAGTATTTTCATGCTTCTAATCATAGCCTATGTTAATTCAAAATGCCTAGTGGACAACATTTCAAAATTTCAGAACCTTTCCATAAACCCTTGGGTGCTTCATGCACACTGGTCTAGATTTTCCAAAGTATGTGGTGTGACTTGAAATTTGCGACGTGAAACTCGTAATATTTTTATTTATATTTTATGTATGTAATATATTTTGCATTCACAGGAATAAGGAACCACTCTTTTATGTATCTCATCTAGAGTGTTTCATATCTATATTTGTGATTCTAGACACGATATTAATGGGAGACAACTCGTGATAGGTTAATAAACATTTCTGTTGGTTCTTTGTGTAAATTAAATTTGTAACCTTCAGCAGGATGTGGATTCATGAACTGAGGCTATTCTTCAAGTTAAATTACCTGGGAAATGCCTAAAATATTCGTAAAATTTAAAGAAAAATTTATACCATTACTGTGACATCGCGAAGTGTCGTAGACGTCTATTCATTATCGACCAATTCAAAAATGTCGCGCTGAAAAATGAACCTGTGCATTATTGATTATATCTAAATTGTTTTAAACTCTATGTTCATGTGTCAAGTATTTGCTTAACGCTGCAGTTACTTAAGAGGTATGAGCCCGAGACTCATAACCGAAAGGTCGTGGGTTCAAAACCGCCCACCGGTTGACTTTTCCCACGATGCTCCTCCGCAGGGCATTTATCCCCGATTGCTGGAGTAAACCCGTCTCCAAAATGGGTGTATGCTTGATGTCACTTTTGACAGTGATACTGTCGAAGGTATTGTATTTAAGCTGAATAGTTGTAAACCCCATTCACTGGGAGCCTTTATTGGCTGTTACTTGTAAAAGGTAAAGTACAGCATTTATAGACTGCAAGTTTCAGCCAATAATGGCTCTCAGATGCGGTTTACAATGAAATGTTATTGGCAGCTATTCAGCGCATATACAATACCTTCGACACTCACATATCACCCCACCAAGGATAATATCTAGCATCTACCCATTTTAGAGACGGGTTTACTCCACCAATCGGGGATAAATGACTTGCTGAGGATCACCGCAGAGAAGTCAACTAGTGGGAAGTTTCGAACCCGCGACCTTTCAGTTACGAGTCCGGTGTTCCTACTGCTCGGCCAACTGCTTCCCCCACATATACTTGATATATTACAGATTCATGAGATAAGTATGCTTATCGAACGTATTTCCATGTATAAAATGGTGTGTAATACAAGATGATTCAGTAATGCGAATGACTGTTAACATAATAAGACACATGTCAGGGACAGTGGGTGCAGTGGTTGCAAGCGTAGCTGTCCGTGAGAAAGACTGAATGTCTGGATGTCCACGTACGATGGATGCCCTATGTGAGCTCAACGTGGGGCAAGATTTTCTCTTGAATTATGTAAAGAAAATTATGTTGGAGTGGTTAATGGTAATTAATTGTCTAATGAGGCAATCAATATGCATGAGGGCAATGGACTGTATAAATTATAGGCATACCTGTAATTAAGATAGTCTTTTTGTAACCCTCTTAACATAATGGTTATAATAATAATGATAATAATAATGTCTGAATTTACTACAGTTTCTACAAAGTAAAATGCTGCGTTGTCCTTTTTATAAGAAATAAGGCAAAAATGCAAAAGTGATATAAAGCAGTGCTTCACACATATTTCCGGGGGACAGACCAAAATTTTCATGTTGCTTTCTGTCAAGCAGCAATACATATTGTACCAACGTATTAGCACCCAAATATCATCCTTTATTAGCGGTTTCACAGCCCACCTGCCACGAGCTAGAAACTCACACAATGAGGATCAATGGGTGGAAGAAAACAGAAAGTACCAGTTGAATTCTGTAATCATAGCAATGTACATAATTTGTTTAGGCCAATGCCATCGTCCTAGTTGCTATTGATTGATTGATTTATTTATTTATTTAAATATTTATAGGCTGACTACCGAAGTAATCGCTGTGTAGGCCATTTTCATTTGTGACTCTTTACAAAACTAGCCTATGTGGTTAACACGACAATTTGATTAGCCTTACTTATATAAGGGGTGGGGAAAAACACCTAATAGGAAAACCCACCGAGTCTGGGCAGACAATTGACCTTTTTCCATTCATGCCACTGGTTCCAGATGTCTACATACGAGCT
>WURV02224714.1:0-24942 GCA_011762755.2 Epimenia babai | reverse complement strand
ATATATAGTCCTTGGCATATTAACTAGTTAGTTAATAGTTGAGCGTGGATCACGGCACTGAGAGGGTCTGTTTCTGATTTTAAATTTTCTCTTTATCCACAACCATTCAGTCAATTTTTTGAATGTTTCCTGGGGGTGTTATTCTGGTGTCTTTGGGGCCTGTCTGACCTTTTCTTTTAATAGCCGAATGAGTGTTTTGAAGGCCTGTTTCGCCTTTTGTCGCAGTATCCGAGTGTTTTTGGAGGCCTCTTTTATTTTGCCTTCGATTTCAACATATGGCCTCTTTTTAATATTCAAGTGTTTGGATGCATCTTCGTCTTTTGTTCATTTTTTTCTTTTTTAGTTTTGTTTTTTGTCTTATTTGGTGACAGTTGTTTTATTAACTTTTCATTTATATTCACCCATCTCACGTGCTTCTTTCATTCGACATTTTTTATTCTTTGTTTTTTGTTTTCCTTGTTTATATTGTATATTTTATCCAAAAGTTTAGTGTCTCCGCATGAGCGGTTGCACAATGTTCATACGTGGTTCCCTTCCGGTTCTAACATTGAGTTAAATTTGCACATATCACAACTTTCTTTGTCCCGCGCGATAGGCCAATATCCGTAATTTTTATTGAGTATAGTGAATACAGTTTTTTCCATGCAATTCTACACGAATCTCGCCAATCGATGTGCACCTGGTGAAGTATACTTGATATACGAAAGCTTGTGTTAATCCTTATATAGTTAGTCAACAAAGCGTTACCTTTGTATTTTCGGATTTACCCAAATTTCTGGCTGCATCAGACACAAACAGAGATTCGAAGCCGAGAGTGAGACCGAAAACTGTGGGTTTGACTGCGCGAAATAACCACCACTTCTGTTTTATCATTTTCACTTTAAGAAGATTCTGTGACATCCACGCTTTGACGTGGCGAAAGCTGTCAGAGAGACGATTACTGACCACAGAGGCATCAGCGCTGTTGTCGAAGGGAACGTATACCTGACAATCATCCGCATACAAATGGAAATGAACATCATGCTGACGAAGTAGATCACCTAATGGAGAAAGATATAGCGTAAAAAGAAGTGGGCTAAGAAGACAACCCTGCGGAACGCCACAGTCAAGAGATCTAGGAACAGATCGATGGTCCCCACGACAACAGTCTGATGCCTCCCTGATAGGTACGACTTGAGCCACTTCAACACCTGGCCTTCGATACTAAAGCGCCATCGAAGGCGGCGTAGCAATATGCTATGGTCGATAGTGTCGAAGGCCGCACTTAGATCAAGCAAGAAGAGGACAGCGTATGTGGCCGGTGTGTCAAGGTACGCATGTATGTCTGAAGCAACGCGCAAAAGCGCAGATTCAGTGCTATGAATAGTGCGGTAGGCCGACTGATACGGTTCAAACAAAGATTGATTCTCAAGATAATCCGTTATCTGGGTGGTGACAGCACGCTCAGTCAGTTTGGAAAGGCGAACAAGCGTCGATACAGGTCGATAGTTCTTAAGATGGCAAGAGTAGACTTCTTCAACAAGAGCCGAACAATCGCAGTTTCCATTCTGGAGGAACGTGCGACGCCGCGAACGACGAGTTGATAATGACCGTGATGAACGGAGCAAGTGACTGCGAGCAACGCCTGAGCAACCACTCAGGAAGTGGATCTGAAGCACTCGACTTACCTCGAGTTATAAATGACATGGTATCATCGGTACTAACGGGAGAAAAGAAGGAAAAACGGCTGTTGGTCAAAGACACCATATCGGCAATATTAGCAGTGTCCCTGTTGATAGCGCGACGTGTATCAAGAACCTTGTTGGCGAAGAATTCAGCGAACTGTTCAACGAGACACCGCAGCGAATCACACGGTGGAAGCTTAGGCGGCACTATGCGATGCAGTAGTGCATTTATAGTCTGATAGATTGCTCCCTGATCGCCGTTAGACTGAGGAAATTTCTCGCCGAAGAACTTCTTTTTTTGCGAGTGACAGGCCGAGTGATACTCTTGGCGAGCTTTCACATACCGATGACGATTTTCTGCAGTCGGTGATTCCCTGGCAACAGCTTCGGCTTCACACCAATATAACGTTATCCATAATATTCTCTGTATACAAAGGTGTACGAAAATATTCGTCTTCATTTCTCTACCAAAATTAATTACTAGATTTTAGGCTATCTTTCAGGTTTCTAAAAGTTCTATCACTCGTTATTCAATTAAATACTAATTGTAAGCAGTTCATAGTCCCGATAAGAGTAGTATTGTTTGTATTCACGCATTTTTACAATTTTTTAATCAATTAGGAGCTGTTCGTTTATGGAAGAGTATACTCTACAAGGCTTTGGGTCTCTAGTCTCACACACCTCGTCCTTCACAAATTAAATACTATCACTGCATTCATCTACTGTACAATTTCACCGAGTTCTACAGGTTAATCTGTAAATACTTGCGTATTTGGTTGAATAAAAAAATAAATAAACAAATACTCAAATATATAAAATAATGTTACTTTATAACCGATTGAGGCTGTGAAATTAAGGATAGTTGCGATAAACTATGACGTAGATGTTAATTTTAAGTCGATGTAGTAAGTACCCCCATCGGACAGTAGGCTATCAAATTTATAATCTTTTGGGATGACATTGGTGTATTATCGAAATTTCTAGAATCTGGAAATAATGTTGACATATTGACCAATGGAAAATCATTTCTACCTCTTCCCTAGTTAGTTGTGATGTGTATGTGCTCTGTTTTATCCGCTCTATGTGCTTCTTATTTTTTTCAAAGTCATCACCGTAAGTATGTGTATATTGTACAAGTTTATTCAAGTGTAAAACCACAAACTGGGAATTTCAGTACTCCCCAAATTGCACATAGCTTAATTAGTTTATGTTTTTAGCTAGTGACATTGTAAAGTGTCGTCGACATCTTGTCATTATTGACCAAGGGATAATTCGGCAAGCTTTAGTATTATCATTTATTTTTATTATCCCATTGTTCTAGAGTAATCCTATGTATTATTAGTTCTTAAAATCTTCTATTAAAATCCGGTTTGTGGTAGCTTGCCTAATATCTACGTCATTAAGTGTACTCGTTGTCAGTTACAAAACTGTGTCATGTCTTTGTTACAGAATGAACTTTGTCATAATTAAGCTAGTACTCACAATGGCTTAATAATTACTCGTTTTAATTCCCATGGTTCGGGTTAAACGTGGTTAACGGACAACAGTTTTGAATCAAATTGCAATTTACCTCATACTAGAAAAGGTGTACCTATAACCTGTGTTATATAACAGTTGAGGTAATCGGTTTAATTCAACAGCTCACACTAATAGCCTGGGTCTGCGCGCTGATGGCGCCAGTGGTGCAGTGGTTAAAAGCCCTGTCCTTCATGCGAGAGGTAGCGAGTTCGAACTAGCCCGAATCTGTTTTTTTTTTCTTTAACCTTCCACAATAGAAAAAGAGCAAGATTTTCGTGCGTGAATATTGGAAATGATTTGTCGTGGAATGGTTTCTTATAATAATCTATTAGGCATGTACAAGGCAATATTGTACGTGCGACTAACATTTAATTATAAAGTAGCACCAAAACCTCGCCTTTACTTTATTTCTTTTTTAATTACTGCCTAAATAATTTCGCTTATATCTAAATCAGTAGGTCCCTATTTTTATGTGGTGACGTAATGCAATTTATACAAAAATACATGACACTAATACGCGTACGTACGTTGATTGTTTCGCCTTGATATGCACCCTAGATTACTCCTCCTCCTGGTATGACGGGGCTGGTCTGAGCCTTTTATCTATCATATACGTATCTAGAAATGATAGTACTATTGATTTTCGAAAATGAATGTTCACATTTACATACCGAAGCGGAATTTTTAGCACGATAATGTCGATTATTAAAGTCTTAATTAAACTATTTTGATTCAAAAAATTCTACTCCCAAACAATAACCCATCAAAAGGTATGGTGTATTTATAAACAAATGTGATGAGTTTATATTATTCTCACTGTATAACAAATAACTCATTACTTGAAAAGTGGTAGACACCAGATTTGGGTAAAGGATGTAAAAGAAAGAATAAAGAAAATTTATAAAAAAAATTTAAAAAATTTCCAAATCGCACCGAGATAGCTGAGAAAATTTAAATCTTTAACGTGGTCAAAAACTTTATAAAAGTTCTTCGAATACCGTTACTTACAAAATTACAAAATTACCCAAAAATATATAAACAAATATATATGTCCATGTTGAATATTTGGAAATTCTGAATAGTGTCTTTAAGCGACACAAATCAGCTCCAAATATTATATTGATGATATGAGTTAAAATCATCAGGAATTTAGAAGTAATGGTTTTAATAATTGAGTAAACGTTCGTAAAGATCTGTCGAAAGAGATCGTTTTATGGCATGAGACAGATTTCCTTAGCGCTACGACTTGCTGCTCATCGAATTCTGTCTCTACCTGCGGTTACAGAGACAGCAGATTGAAAGTCAAATTATCGAAACTTCAACTGCGGTAATCATTATGATCCACATAAATTTAAGTGAAGTAATATATGTAACTCATGTTAAACTAAGGTACATATGACTTGACTATAAGATAGAGTCACACTATATACGCGTTATTATATTAATATATTTCTAAAGAAAATCTAAAAACAAAAAAATAAATGGAAAGAAAATGCAAAAGAAAAAAATTTGCAAAATCATAAAAGATACATAAAAAGGAGACAGCATAAATATCCGGGAGGGGTCATTATTATGTACCAACGTTGATAATAAAAACGATTATATATTTTAAATAACTCAGCCAAATAGTCGCATCTAAATTTTGATCGATAGCCGTCATGTTGTTTGATCTGAATTAAATTTAAATTACATTAATGTACAAAGCATGTAAGTCTCGTCCGAAAATCTTAATAGGTTACCCATCCATAAATATCCATAAATACATCCATGAATACGCCCATAAATATATCAATAAATACATCAATGAATAGATCCTTGGATACATTCACAAGTAGATCAATAAATACATCAATGAATACATCTATTAATACATCCATAAATACATCCATAAATACATTCATGGATACGTCCATAAATAGATCCATAAATACATTCATGGATACGTCCATAAATAGATCCATAAATAAGTCAATATATACATCAATGAATACATCCATAAATACACCCACAAATACATCCATGAATACATCCATAAATACGTTCATGGATACATTCATAAATACATCCATGAATACATCCATTAATACATCCATAAATACGTTCATGGATACATTCATAAATACACCCACAAATACATCCATGAATACATCCATTAATACATCCATAAATACGTTCATGGATACATTCATAAATACATCCACAAGTACATCCATGAATACATCCATTAATACATCCATAAATACGTTCATGGATACATTCATAAATACATCCACAAATAGATCCATTAATATATCTATAAATAATGTTGTGAGATCCAAAGGAAGACCTCTACTGCACTAAATCGCTGATAACGTTCAATGAGTACGATAGCTCTAACTTTATGTGCAGGCCTGCAAATATACCAGTCACTCAGTTGATATTTTACACTCACAGTGTTCGCCTCGTATTAAAACATGTTGTCAACGTGTTTAATGTAATTCTGCGTGAATAAGGAATGAAAAAGTGTCGCAGAGTGAGTTCACGAAGAAAGAAGCACGTAGAAAGAAGAGAAATAATAATAGATTTGTACATCATGCCGAAATTTAGACCACCAGAACACTTCGATTTTACAAAGTCCTCCGGGTGGCCAGAGTGGAAGCAACGATTCGCCAGATATAGGATCCACGACCTACTGGACAAAGGGCCCGGCACTGCTCTACGTCATGGGACCACAGTCGAAGAGCATCTTTAACTCATTTAAATTTGATGGTAATTAGGATAGTCAATATGGTTCTATAAATAGCTGGAGAGAAATGCACAGGAAAAACCTCTACCCCTGATAGGTTTTTTCTTGTGCATTTCTCTCCAGCTCGTTCAAATTTGATCCAGCTGCAGACGTAAACTCATACGATGCTGTTGTCACAAAATTCGAGGAATATTTCGTATCTAAACGAAAGATCATATACGAACGAGCGCAGTTCAATCTCAGGACACAGCATAGTGGCGAAAAACGTGGAATCATTCATACGTTCGTTGTATAGATTGATCGAAAAGTGTGACTATGTTTTCGAGCAGAAGTATAAAGAGGAAATCATACGCGATCGCTTCGTTGTTGGAATAACAGATATAACTCTGAGAAACTACAACTCACCCCCGATTTGACGCTTGCTGAGGCCATAGAAATGGCTCGTCAGACAGAACAAGTAAAACAACAAGTAAAAGACGAAGGCACCTCCATTGTTCAACCTTGACGAGGTTAACCGGTCACGTCGATACAACGTACCAACTTCTCGATCGTTTCGACAATGCTTACCATGGAGATGTCCGATATGCGGCGGTCAACACACACGAGACGAAGTGTGTCCGGCACGGGGTCGCACGTGTACAAAGTGTCAAAAATGCGATCATTATGTCGTGTGTTGTCGCGCGCCAACCGTACATGAAGTCAGAACGAATGAACAAGCCGAAAAGGAAGCGGAAGAAAATTCCGTACATGTTGATGCCGTCACCAACTGCGAGCCTTGGAAAGTTACTCTCACGCAATTATTATCAATGTTTTCGACAACGTAACTCTCGCCACGTTACTCTTGCCACATGGCATTAATAGCGTTAACAAACAACCATTATTCTCAATGAGTTGCATAATAAAGAAATGGAAGGTAGGTCGGAAATATTAACCGTAATTTCTACATTACAATTAGCATGCATTGTTTTTTATCAAACCCTCATTTAAACCGAAATTAGGAAGGCGGACATATATATTCACCCACATATACATACAATACAACAATGCTCTGGAATAATTCGTGTTTGTCCCGCGGTTTGACGGACCATCGTGATCAGAGAAAGAGACTGTTCCGCAACTTGACGAATTTCTATACCTGGGATGTAATAATCGGCTGTATACTATTATTTTACATTCACCTGGGGTGTAAGGTGTTTTACCAAAAATGTAATCCAAATTTTAGCACAAATTAAACAATTATCACAGAAAGACTAATAAAGAGGCGAGACGTTTTTTGCCGCTAAAGATAACAAATTTATATATCAGCATAACAAAAAACAAATAATAATCGTATCGTCATCATCACCGAAATTGAATAAGGCATATCAACGATAAAGTCTATTGTTATTTTATGCATCATATAGGATGGATCGTTGTTTTATTTTCGGCCTAAAATAGAATCCCTATAAAACTTGCTGCACACCATTTGCACGTAAACATTTATGCTGTGATTTAGCGTCCACCAAACGAGGCTAGATGCTCCGATTGTGAAGGCAGTGTAATTGATTATTTCGATACAAGCCGGCATGGTACAAGCGATGTGAACAAAGGAAAGCGGCAGTAACGCCATGATGCTCGACTTCGCCGTTTTATAAGCGGATTTATCGCTCGTTCCTTGCCGCGTCATCGACAAGTGTTTCTTGTAGTGTCCCCAGAACGACGCGATGATCCCCACGGAGAGAATGATAAAAAGGATTCCCGGGATGATCGTATACATGACGAGGGCGTAAGGAAAATAATATTTTACAATAAAGGGCGCATAATATTCTCTAAAACCAACGTGTACGTAGACGGTTTCATTATCTAGGTCTGTTTCAACAATAGTGTAGCCAACCATCACTATCACGTTAGTAGCACAAAATATCGTAAATATGACGATGCAAGACAGGAAGGCGAACTTCTTGTCCGAGAGGCTAATGCGGAGAGGTTTAATTAGGGCGTGCAATTTGTAGGCGTTCGCGACGATCGCCACCCACGTCGATATCACCATGGCCGTGTCACCGAAGAAACGACTAATAATAAAAGACCAGCCATGTATGGTATTCGCATCATCGCCAGAGGTCGCCGTCTGAACTATCCAAGAACGCACGAAGTTTGGGCCGGCTTCTGTCGCAACACGGATCGCGTCCATAGCCGTCATGAACGCGAAAAAAACAAACATCGGTGACTTGTGGTAGAGACGGCGGTATAAGATGGAGACGAAGGCGAAGAGGTTCGCGGATGTACCGAGAAAAAGCAATGGGGTGTATACGTATTTTGCAATGAGGAAGTTCCTCTCGTTCAAATAAACCACATATCTTTTATCATCCACGATGTCTCTGATTGTGCTCGTATTTGCCATTTTTGTGTCACTCCGTCATTTGCACGTCGATAAAGCAAAGAAACTACGAGGTGCTTAACGTATTTTTATCAACCTGAGTAATCACAGATCGACAACCGCAGTAGATTGAATTGTGTAGATAGCGGGCGTTGGAAACGTTTCTCGTCTGCAACAGAGTTCCGTGTTATGATCCAGATCGCGTTTTAATAAGTTAAAACCTTTATTTAAAAGTATACGCGAAAAGGATTTGTTAATCGCAAATTCAACCAAGACGGTTAGTGGAATAGTGAAATCTGCAAACAACGAGATTTTTTAAATTTTGAAGTGTTCGGCGTTCAGACGGAGTTAAAACCGAAAATCCCACGCCGGGCATGCGCAGTAGATTTGATCTGTGTTGAAGATCTTAGCGGTTAAGCTGCCAGAACTAGTTTTTTACCTCACCAATTTTGCGTGTAGCCACATTTCCCTTATAGCAGTTATTGGAATCACACCCTTAGAGCAACAAGTTTTCGAGATGCTCTTTGACAGCGCTTGACAGCGCAGCAGAGAATCTAGCACTCAAACATCCTGAAGATTTCTTGAAAAAAAAACGAAACATTCAATTCATATTCAATCAGCACACGATCAATATTAGCCTCGTTTTATACGTAGCTACGAAAACGTAATTGTGTTATATTATTATTTTTATTGACGTCCCGTGTTTTTACCTACGATCTGCGAGATATAGACAGAAATGCTCCAGGGTGTCACTCTTGTCTCGAATGTCTCTAATGCTTGCTATGTCATGACGTGTACGAGGGTGGGGGAGCCGGCACTTTTCAGCCTTGTGCCTGAATAGGGTCATTTTAAGTGAGATAAAGATCGCCACGATTGATTTACATGTTGCCTCGTCTAATGTATACGCCAATAATACAGTAATTACAACATAAAGAATCCCTTCGTTCATGTTGATGAAAATTTTTGTTATAGTCTTTAATTATTAAAAGTTATACTGAAATGTAAAAAATCAATTTCAAAATTGACTAGCGAAGAGTCCCGGGTGTAACGTGATAGCAACGGCAAGATCCATACATCGTTGGTAGATATAACAATCACATACTAAGGCCTATATTTAATACGAATAATTACATAAAATACACACACACACACACACATATATATATATATATATATATATATATATGATGACATAGAACAACGAATAAAGCAAGAGTTACACGAACCCTAATAATATAATGGACAAAGAGAAAATTATTGCCTAAATTATAAATATACTCAGCAGACTCGGGAGAAGTTAAATCAAAGAGATTCTGGATCACAGTAATGCTTAAAAATATAATATGCAGAATGTGTAATATTCAAGTGCAGATGGGTATGCAAAACAAACTATTGCTGTGGAATGTTAAAGCTGTGCATAAGCACGAGTGAAGAGTAGTCTAGAGTTTTGATTGGAAGATATTGATCGTGGGAGAAGCATTGATGTCAGGAGGGAGAGAGTTAAATAGTCGAGGAGAATTATAGGTGAAAGTGCGGTCACCAAAGTGGACGCGTTTAGATTTGGGAGCAACAAAAGTGAGTGTAGTTGATTTTCTCGTGTTTTTCTCGTTGTTTTCTAGGCTCTGTTGTTTTTCTGTAAGCAGACTGAAATTCTTACAAAAGAGAGTTGGCATTGAGATGCTGCACTATTTGGAGGCAGGCGGCTGTTGCAATAATTTTGGAGAAGGGAGGTTAGAGACAGGTTGATGCTGCTGAGGATGTTAGGATTTAGGTCGACCTTTATAAGGGGTTAATTAAAACATTCGGTACAGAAAGAGAGATTGATGAGGGATACAAAAATAAGAATAAGTGTATCAATCCACTCTTTTATAGGGATATTTGAAAAGGGCTCCTTGGCGACGTTTTAATGAGATGATCTTTCATGATTTCGTGGATGCTGTGAGCAGTCACGGGGGAGAACTCTGTGAACAAAGCAGATGAAATGAAATCAAATTTTATTGGTTTATAACACATGGCTATCAAAGACACTTCACAAATTTATGGTTAATACGATCAACTAGAAACACGAGGAATACGGTTCAAAATCGAACTCGGTATACCATGATTAAACCGAAAGTAACATAGGTATATACGGATTAATAGGTTTTTGGCCCGCGCCTTTCTGTGTAAACACAGGAACAAAGGAAGTGGAATGCGTTAACTTTTGGCCCGCGATAATAGCCAATCTGCTTCCGGGATTACTTCTGGGGCACTATTAGGGCTGTATTGTGCGGATTCCTCAGGCTTTGGCGTATTTTCTCAATTTTAGTCTTGTAGTAAGTTGTAAATCTATCGAGAAGATTTGAAAATGGTAAATTAGTTGTCACAACTATCTTTGCTGGAGGTAAGACTGTTGGAAGTCTTTAGAAGCTGTCGTTGACAAGAAAAAGCGCTGATAAGATGGTTGGTGATGAAGCGTATCTTTGCAGATTGAATGGTTTGAGTGGCAAGATTGGATGCTCGGTAAGCCTTCTTGAGAATATAAGATGGATTCTTTAGAAATGCCTTTTCGTCTTTGCCCATGCCTCTCCTGGTCGTGAGAATTTACTGATTCATCCAGGGTTGAGTGTGCTGAGGTATTATTTTTTAAATGATATCCAAATTGCTGATTCGTCCAGGGTTGAGTGTGCTGAGGTATTACTTTTGAAATGATAAGCGGGCCGTACTTGTTAAGTCTAGAGGTGAAAGCGTCATTAAAAGATGATGCAAGAGGAGTGTCTAAGTCATGTGGAAGAGATAGCTGTAAATAGGTCACTGTTATAGAAATAAATGTCTACGGATTTAATTTTCATATATGATGATGTTTTAAAAGACCGATTACATTATATCAACGTACAAATTCTACTCGCGGGACCGTCTGCGACACGCGACCGGTCGCGTCAGGCAGTTGGTCGCTTAATACAGTGTACTTATATAACGAAGATATTTCACTGTATTATTGTACCGCGAACAGTATTACCAGAGTAGTGTTATTGTTGTTTGCCATCGCGCGGACCTCATGTTGGAGGGTTAGTTTTCCGCAAAACGGCTTTGAAGAGTTGCATACCCACTTCTAAGATATAATAACTAGTGTTATGAATGGATGTTAGTTACATGTTAGTTTTAAATGTAACGTAACTTCACATCATGATATCTAATGCCACGAGTGCATTTAGGTAGTCATTATGGTGTTCAAATGATATAGGTAGAACCTTTTTAGACTGACTATATCGTACTGCGTTATTATTATTATTATTATTATTATTATTATTATTATTTTAGGGTTCCATCAGATTAAATCAACATCGTAGTGGTGAAGAGATGCAGATAGATCTTTTTTGCTGATATTTATTATTATATGGTTCCCGTTGAGGACAAAGACATAAAGCTGCGAAAATTAATTAGAATAGATACTTTTAAAATGTCAATATGGTGTGTGCTGCAGTAGATAACAATAACAAATTTAGAAGAATAAAATTCTTTGAACAAACGCATTGAACATATGAAATGTAAACGATAGTATGACGAGAACATGCCCGTTTCTAAATTTGACGGAAAATTAACACATTGATCAAGTATTGCTTATGACATGGATTTAAATAGTGAAAAGTATTACAGATTCGGGTTCACTCTGGCTTTTGGACTTTCACGCAAAAATGTGCGTGAACTTTTGTAAAAGAAATGTAGAGAATATTCTGTAAACTATGATTATAGCCGATATAAAATTCACTTATACAGGGATTTATCGTATTGGCTATCCACAAGAAGCATGAACTTCATCATTGACTTTAAATCTTTGATTTCGTCATTTGATAGTTTGCATTTTCAAGTTCCTTTGATTGCGCGTCCAAATGTGAGAGATGTTGATGAGTTCTTACGAGTTTTGACAGGCGCAACACTAATGGTTCGAATTCTCCTTGAATTTTTTCTTTGTATTGAACCTTCGTCAAACATTCCTTGTTAAACATAAGCACGCTCACTCTTACGTATGGAATATGTTAGAAATTCACATATTTACTCAAGGCTTGATAATGTTTTAATGAATCTTGACGCTGATTAGATTTATTTTGTTTGGGGAGCGACGATCTGCTTTGGAAATTATTTTCATCACCCTACTGGAGAATACAACTCCGTATTTGCCGTGGCCTTTTAAATTTTAGAGTGCATATGGTTAACGCTTTGCGCACAACCATCTCAAGACACGCTAAACTTAACTGTAAGCGATTTTATCGTGACATGCCTATACACGTCCAATATTGCGAAGGACATTATAGAATTTCATGTCGCCGTAACTACGATAGCTATCACCATCCCACTGTACTCCTAAAACCACACCCACCTCTGTCCTTCTCCAATACCCCCAGCGATTCCATGAACTGGAACAATAAAAAAAATTATTTTAATTTTTTACCGTGCTCACTAACTATTGATGTATCTTCCGAATTTCTAACATATTCAATGAAATGTTAATAGGGAGAGTCGTTATGGTTTAGTGGGGTATGGGGAGGAGAAAATCTACGTCTGTGTTTCAGTTCGTAAAACACCCATCAGAGGCAAGGTTTTTTCCCGAGAATTCATCTACTGATACGATGGAAGTTATAATGATAAAAGTGACAAAACAAGTATTTTTATTCACTTTTATTCACCGAGACAAAATACATTTCTGAGCAAAATTGAGTTGCGTACAGCTGAAAGAGAGGTAAAAGGCAGAAAATTCAAGAGCTAAACAAGAGATTCGGAATAATAAATAATCTAATCAATAGTATTAACTATTTCGCAGCGAAAGCGCCTCTTTTATTCATGGTAATTGTACATTTGCAACTTTTCGCGGATAGCTACTTTTTGAAATGTAACATAAACAAATAAATAAACATCTCCAGTTGTTCGCGGATAAATATAAAGCCTCAGAATATGTGTTACTAAGATTGACTTCAACATTTCGTGTAGATTTAACAAGCTTCACAGGACTGCAAGAAAGACCGCGTCATGACTCACCGCAACTGGTGGATCTCTTAATTTTTTATCGTATATCGTCGACATATTATTGTCTAATATGACCGAACGCTATGTACGTACGATAACCGCTCGTAACGTATTATGACCGGTACGAACGTGCCCTAACCGGTAACTATGTGGGCCGAATATAACTTCTCGTAGCGAATTCTAATGGCTAGAAATTGCTATACTGGCAACGATGTACTATAACCGCTCCTGACATAGTATAACAGCTATGAAACTGTCTTATTGCCGCTTACGATGTGCTCTAACCGCCCGTGGCGTAAAACAGCTATAGGCGTGCTATCACCGCTTACTTCCTAACGAAGTACTGGAATCGGTCGCGACGTACTATAATATCTTGGACCGTACTATAACATCTTGGACTATAACATCTACTATAACATCTAGGACCGTACTATAACCGTTAACGATATAATTGGTCGTGATGTATTATAAAAGCTTAAAGGGCGCTAACACTGTTAACGATGTAGTGACGTATTATCACAGCTAGGAACGTACTATAGCCTCTAACAATGTAATATAACAGGTGAAACTTGCAATAACTGTTCATGGTGTATTATAACATCTTACTGGTCATGGCGTACGATACCAGCTGAGAACACATTATAGACGCTAACAAAGTACTATAATCTCTCCTGACGCATAATAACAGTCATGTATGTCCCTTTTCGCTAACAATTACTATAAGCGTTTCTAGAGTATTTTAAAACTTAGAAGCGTGCTATAACGGATAAGGATGTTTAATAACTGGTCTCCGCATATTATATACTACTCAAAACTTCTTAAGGATCATCCATATGATATAAGATAATACACTGAAATATACGTAAAATACATTATGAATACAAATGTAATTGATTTTCTAGAGAGCTTGGGTCTTGTTGACGAGTGAAAAGTACACGTTTCACATGTTGACCACTCAAGGCTATAGTAAGCCACGCCCATACACGAATACCAAGATTTTACTGCACATTCGCTCAGTTTGCAAATTTGACTAGGACTGTTTACACTGAATTTTTAAAATTATAAGTAGTGTATTAGAGGTTGTTAGGTGTGCCACTATCTACCGGAATGCTTTCGAGACAAAATCGTCGCCATTTGACGTCAGAAGATCTGAATAAAGGGATAGGCAAAGTCGAGGCTGGCAAGTCCCAGGGACATGTGGCTCAGGAGTTGGCTGTATCACCAAGTGTCGTCTCTCGTGTTTGGAATCGCTATCAGGCTACTGGTACTGCCAACAGAGGACATGGTCCAGGACGTCAAACAGTTAAAAGCCGTGCACAGGACGGATACACCACCCTCTCAGATGTAAGACACCACACGCCCACAGCTACTACCTTGCAGAGAAATCTGTGAGATGTACCAGGTGTTCGTGTATCCACGCAAACCATTAGGAATAGGCGACGTAAATTAGGATTGGGGGCTCGCCGACCTGCTATACTGGCGTGAGATACCTCGATAAAATCCTCGACGTGTTTGTGAGGCCATTGGCTGTTAATATTGGTCCAGACCTTGTTCTGGTGGATGATATTGCCCGTCGCTACGCTAACCTGGCACGCTACAACAGCTTAAGGGTGCGCTATTGGACTCATAGACCAATATCCCATAACAGAACCTGCATCACCTAGTCGAAAGCATGCGCAGACGATGTCAAGCAATAACTGGCGGTAGAGGAGGTCACACGCTACTAATCCATGTTTTGTGAATAAAAACACAACGTTTCTCTGTGTTTTCTGAATATTTTAGAACGTCCTTTTTCTGACATGTTGTAGAAAAAACATGTCGGCTTCATTTGGAGTATTTGTTAATTTTGGTCTGAATCGATACACTTACTTATGTGTCACTAACATACGTTTATAACAGAAAATTATCACAAATTAGGAAATATTATGATGTATATAAATATATATATATATGGGTGATCAATAGGAAGTTTTGAGTAGTGTATAACAGCTAAGAACGTACTATAACCACTCATGGCGTATTATAACAGCTAGCAACCTATTATGACCGACAGTAACATATGGTTTTCTCAGGAAGAATTTCGATGACAAAAATAGTAAAATAACTATCAAATTATTGCTTTATATACCTTAACATGCCAATTGTATATTCAACCATTTCGTGGTTTTTTGATCGAAGTGGTAAGCATGTTTGCAATTCTTAAGTCAAATACAAATATAAAAAGGGTCACCCCGTGGCTAACAACAGATCAAAATTCACCTGAAAATTAACAAAAATATATATTGAGATCCTCTCGTAAACGAAGTATACTCATTTAACATCATGAGGAATATTATCTCGTGCTAATCTTCAGCCAGTCAGACAGGGAAACAATCAGCGAGTCAATGAGTAAGGAGGCCGTCAGTAAAAGGCTGAACACCATGGTAACATCGTTTGAGCCATTCTTTGCAACCAAGGTAGCCCATGTGATTAATAGCAAAAAAGATCAGCCTCACTAATAAGGGAAGAGGAAACACGGTAGGGAAAAACGACCGAGTCCGTGGAGACACCCGATCTTCATCCATTTTTGTTACTGTTTTCAAACGCCTACGGACAACTTAAGTGTGTCGCATACTCGGCTAAGTCTGACGTTTGATGATTATTTACAATGAGGTGACGAGATAGTGGAGAGGTGAGCGCCATAGCGATCAGTCAAAGAGCATCTGAAGTACTGCCAGGTCAGAGAGAAGCCGTGACATAACCACACCGTACAGGTTACCAAGACCGTACCTCTCTGTAGGTGCCGACTGTATGTAAGGGTTTTTTTCCCAGGAAAACGCACGGGCATTATACTAGGTAGAGCGGGGTCGATCTTGTGTCTTCTGGATTCAAGTCCAAAGACCTAATGACTATCCGAATTAAAAAAAAACTGCAAAAGTTACTTAATAATCTAATAGTATCATTTCCACAATAAGTGAAAGCGCGATGTTCTGCACACAATAAACCTTTCAGCATCCTTTCTGGAGTCCGTAAAGGTGGAATACGCGCGACAAACATTACACAGACAAATTTCGAACATTGACTGGCTTGATAGAGGAAAGTCGTCTTTATCACATCGAACGAAATTCGCGTAAAATTTGGGACATCTTGTCTTTGACATATAATCTGTGACATCTTTTCTTCGATTGCGTATTGTCTGCAGAAGATTAATTTATTCTGGCAATTCAATTGAAGACCCAAATGACGCTAATACTTTGCAAAGGTCCAATAGTTTCAAATAAACCCAAAACTTTTTCCAAATGTCAGCAAAACCACTTTCGTTAAATTTGGACGGAAAATTGCTTTTTTTCTCGAAGACGTTCATAAATATAATATCTAGGCCTTATAATAGAAATAACTTAACAGGAATGCCATATAACTTACTCGTAAAAGAGAAAAGCAGTAATTGCACATAGTTCTTTATAATTTTGTACCGAACCACAACAAAATTACTTTTTGAATTGTACATCCATATTCTGGCACTTATTTCATGTCTAAAATTCGACGCGACGCGTAAAGGAGACTAAGAAACGTGACCATTATCCGTATACAAACTCACCATTATATAACAGGTATTTAAAAGGCCAATTATTTGAATCTATTTGATATATTATTTAGCAAATTAGAAATTCTATATAACTTCATAGGAAAAATGAACTTAAAGCATGCACAATTGTATGTAATAGTCACTATGATAGGTCACCTCTCAACATTGAATCATACTGCAGAATGAAAATGGATTTTCTAATTTCAGTGGCATTTAAAAAAATCTAAGAACGTCAAACGATTTTTTTTTCAATTTTTTTGTATGTGACTCTTGTGCATTTAAAAGTAAAGAAGGAAAGAAGCCTACTTTATATTGTTCCATAATAAACTAATAAAATCTTACAGAAAATCCACGCCAATACAAAACTTTATCGATATTCAGTCACGTAAATTCCGCTCACTTCCTTTTGTGGAAGGCGCGAGAAGTCCTATGTTTGTAAAAATATTGAGCTCGCAACTTGCCGAATAGACAGTCGCTTCCCTAACTCCCACGCCGCTATAAACGATACCCGTAAAGGGAAATGTATAACAAAGTTGCTACCACATATATAGACCGCGAATATCAGCCAATGAAAACACTTAGATTCTGTTAACAATGATTGTCTTTTGCAGCGCAGAAACCTGGTACAGATGCATATCACGCAAGGGCGATATCTGACCGTATAGTCATTTTAAGGAGGAGTCTACTCGATGAATCAGAGACAATAATTTGGTGAGGGTTCTCACAGAAAAGGTGATCAACGGACGGTTTCGCACCTGCGCCCTTTTGGTTACGAGGCCAGTGCCATTACTACTCGACTATCTACTTCCCATGGTTACATTGGCATAAAATTACAGAAATATAAACATGATGATAGTTAGGTATTTGTGTACAACGTAAAAAAGTAAAGCTAAAGTACAAAATATGTAGAGCGCAAGTGTCTGTCAACAAAGACTCTCAAAGTGAGTTTGGAATATAGATTTGTGGCAGCTATTCAACGCATATACAATACCTTCGACATTCGCGTACCACCCGTCAAAGATGATATTAAATGTCTGCCTATTTCACAGACGGGTTTACTCTAGCATAAAAGACTCTCTAAAGATCATCACAGAGAAGTGAACGGTGAGGGCGGTTAAGAGCCCAGCGCTCCTACCAATTTCGCTGCTTCCGAATGCACGTACAAGAAAAACACTCTTTGTCGAGGTATGTTATGGAATAATAACGTTTGCAATTTATTTCACAAATGACGGACAAGTTTAACAACTTTTATTGTCAATACTTTGATGTGCAAAAACTAAAAATAATAAATTGACTTCATGACTCGCAATGACGTGCATTTCAAATGCCGTAAAGTTGGACTGCTACCATAGAAGTTCGAAATTTGTAAAAGTAAAAAATTCAAGCTTTGACGTTTTGTCCTAATATAGAGTCACGATAAAATTTACTGCATGCCAGTTGCACGTAAACATTTATGCTATGATTAATTGTCCAGGTAAGCAAGCTGTCGTTTCCGAAGGTAGACGGGTTGTAGTTTAGAAGGGGAAAATATGCTGGCAAGGTGCAAGCGATGTGGACAACGGAGAGCGGCAGTAACGCCATGATGCTCGCCTTGGCCGTTTGATACGCAGAGTTGTCGCTCGTTTCTTGTACTGTCATCGACAAATGTTTCTTGTAGTGTCTCCAAAACGTGATGGCGATAGCAATTGAGAGAACGAGCAAGATAATGCCAGGTAAAATGGTGTAAATAGTTAGCCCGTAAGGGAAGTAATAAGTAATGATGAAAGAAGCGTAATATTGTTTAAAACCAACGTGCAAATAAATTGTATTATTATCTATTGGTGTCCCAACAATGGTAAACCCAACTAACTGAACTACGTGTATGGTATGGAATGCTGCGATAATAATAATGCAAGACCAAAAAGCGAACGTCTTATCGGAGGGTTTCATGTGAAGGGGTTTGATGAGAGAGCGCAGTTTGTAGGCATTCGCCGTAATCATTATCCACACAGACGAAATCATGGCCGAGTCTCCGAAGTACCGAGCAAGGATCATTGACCAGCCATGGATGGTATTGCCATCGTCGATAGAAGTCGGTGTAGTGAATACCCAAGCACGTACGAAGTTCATTCCGCCATCGGTGGCCACGCGGATAGCGTCTAAACCTGTCATAAAGGCGAAGAATACAAAAATCGGTGTTTTGGCGTAAAGGCGGCGGTAGAGGATGGAGACGAAGGCGAAGACGTTGGCCGAAGTGCCGAGAAAAAAGAAAGGCGTGAAGACGTACTTGCTGAGTAGTAGTTCCTTTTCGCTGGCGAACACGACATATGTTTTATCTGAGCTGCTTAATGTACTTTCGCTCGTATTTTTCATGGCTAATGTTGTTTAATGTCAGATATGTAGGTGATGGGAAGCATCCAATGATTTCAAGCTCGAAGTATTATATATAATATCAGGATAATAGCTTTGTTTAGTGAATCTATTGCCCAGTAAGACCATCGCACTACTATCTATGTTTATAATCTCTTATTTGACCCATCCAGTTCATTGTTATCAAACGCAATTATATTATTATTTATATGACGAAATCTTCGTATTACGTATTACACGTGTTCATTACTATATATTAACAAACTTATATAAAGTATTGTACGTACAGTAATTAAATATATACAAAGAGGAATTACGATTTTAATAAGAACGAGTGTGCATCGAATTTAAAATTGATTTAATAAATAATTAATTATGTTGTAATTTAGAAACGGCCTTAGAAACACCTAGAACGGTGGTAATTACAGCGCAATCAATAAACTTTTATAAAAATTACCGTAATTGATGTTCACAATGAAAATTAGTTCGGTTTAATTGGATGTAAGTCCCGATAAAGGACAAGGCTTTGTGTGAAGTCCGATCGTAGCTTTAGTTATTGACATTGACATAAGGAAATCCGCACGAGGTTGGAAACGTTGGAAGAGAGTGGAAACGCTGAACGTACGTGGTCTCTGAAAGCCAGCTTTGCACGGACCCACTCTAGTTCTACAACATATCTGACATTAACTGAGTTCTTTTGAACAATTATGTGAATCACCAGCAAAATTTAACACCAACGCCAGCTGTGGAACGATGCGAGTATTGCCATTTAGCAAAGAGAAACATCTGATCGGCAATATTCTTGAGGCAGTATATAAAAATCGAGAACCCATAGCAATCATGTTGATGTGCAATCGCTGACATGAGGCAACATTTTGCAGAACCAAAAGGGGAATAACTCTTAAAATACAGTTTACCCGGAAGCAGATTTTTGGTATCGGTATTATGAATCGGACATTAAAATTATATAAAACATATAATGAAAGGGAGGCCGCTCGAACCGAGAATATGACGCCAGGAGACAACTGGGTCCTATCGTTGCCGATTCAGTTACCGGCTACTGTAAACTGTTTTCATACCATCGGCTCCTCTCTTACCGATTCGGATTCTTTTGTTTAGACTCAAGATCAATCTCAAGATTCGAATCTAAGTCGAGCTATCACGGAATAGAAATCTCTCCGACGCACAGAGAAAAAACTACAATAAAATGAGAATGCAAACTTTTACTCAATACAGTTAAGATGTCCTCATTCACAGTTCCGTTCGACATTATTCAATATGGTTTCGTAGACGAAATATCACCTATAGATTAGTGTATTGTGTGTTACCATGACTATTCAATTTTCACACATTATACAAGCGTATTATTATATTGGAACCCGTATACATTTTTAATTTCTCAGTCTATCGTATTAAACACAAAAAATACAATTAAAACAACTGTTGTATATACGGGGCACAATAAAGACCGAATTCCTGTGAAAACGCGACAACCAATAACTAATAAACCGCAGAACGCATGCAGTCATGGAGACTTTACGGCAATGGTGCCCTCGAGAAGTTTACCATATCAAATATGAATATCGATCTCGAAATGTTTGCTCATTTCGATTAATAATGCGTTGTTGCCATGTAGTCGGGCATCCGCAGGCATAAATTGTCACTTAGTCCGTTGAGAGAGATCTGCACCAAACGCGCTCGAACAAATACCGATTCTTGTCAGCGCGAATTTACACAAAATACATTTCATTAGAAATGATACTTTGTGCGGTGTTCGCGCAATTCGAACGAGCAGTTTGGTGCTGAGGTGGTTGTTCTGCGTGCGTAGCACTGGATGGATCACTGGATGTCACCGCACCTGTGCGCCACGTTGGTTGTTTTTGAGTGTGTATTAAATTTGCCAGGGGCTCGTTCTGGCACCTTTTATGGAGCTGCCCTCCCACATGAAGCGCAATACACCGCCAATGGGGTACCGGCACGATTTCCGTAGTAGAATTCACCTTTATCGGGTTAGGGCCGAAAGTGACTTTTGGCGTGAAGGGATTTGTTATTGTTTTTTGTCCACGCTCACCTTTTGTTGATATTAAAATTAATAATGCCGCAGCGTTCCGTTCCTGAATGCACTGATGCTAACGATCATGGATTTCCCAAGGGCCCAAAACAATGGATAGTAGCTATAAAACCCGATCAAGCTAGTCAAGACTGTGAGCTTTGGATACAGGGTCCATGCGCGAGGGTGTGCATACGTACCATTTCGATAAAAAGATTATATTTCCGAGACAAAGACAGGTTGGTCTGTAAACGAAGCCTATATTGGTACTTGTTCAAATAACTTTACTTATATTAAATTAATAGCAGTGCGGAAGACCATATCTTCGCTTTTAAATTGGTGAAAACAATTCACTGTCAGTTCAACGAGACGTGACACGAACGATTTACAGTCAAAACGTCCCCTTTCCAAAACGCCCCCTATGATGTCTATTCGAGGAAAACAAAGGGCGATAAGTGCCGAGGCCTCAATGCGAAGCTACGCCAGTGGCTTCGATGCGCGATATGCGCGTCTCGCTTATCTTTCCATGGTCGCTAGCTTGCCATGTGTTCTATTATTGAGTTATTTATTATTTGTGTGTTTAACTGATTTTGTCGGTTTTATGTCTATGTTTAATTCATTATATCGATTCACACGGTTGTTATGATGCATGTCTGGTCGCTATAAATGTTTATTCTAAAGTCGGTTGTATATCATTGCGCTTGTTGCCGTTTCCCGTATAACAATACTTCCTGCCTGACACTTTGATAGTGACGCTATAGTTATTGTAAAGATTAATTTCGTACGATGCCTTGACATCCAATACATGCAAGCACCACTCATGTAGTGGGTTATCAGGTAATCTCAAGTCATTCAAGCTTGTACTCCGCCTCAGGGAGCGTGACTATCTAGCAGATTCTTATTTGCACGAACTCGACGTGGAGGCTCGCTGAATATTATTCATTAATAAAAAAGTGTGCTATCTATAGTGGTTGACCCAATAAAGGGAGATAAACACACAGAAAAAACCTTATCTCTCATGGGGAAAAAGCCACCACCTCCAAATAACCGTTGTGCTACCAACTGAGCTACAAGGCTTGTAACCAGTTCACATTTTTGAGAATACGCTGATAAAGTCCGTATATCGTGCCAACAATATAAACTGAGATATGTAACAAGCAATGATCGACTATGATAAAAATAAATTAGCCGAGTTGTGATGTTTGAAACTTAACGTAAGGTAAATTTATGTGCTTTAAATTAAGCGAGAAATGCAGGGAAACCAGGCATCATAAAGTTAGAAAAAATGGCGCAATTCTATTGCGCAATAATTCAATATTTCGTCTAAAAGTAGGATATGATCTCAAATTACTTTGGCCATGTAACAAATTGATTTGTATGTATTCCTGTGGCATAATAATTTCAATCTTGTCGACATTATTATTAAAATAGTCATTCAAAATAGCAAACAACTACCGCATGATGCATTTTATACTTTATCGAACCTGCTCAGACTATGGAGTATTGGAGTATAGCACATGTTGGATCCGCCCGTCACAAAAGTATTATTGTTCTAGTGTTTTTTTTTTTTGTCTGTTTAATTTCGTATACGCGAAAGTGAGAATCAAATAAATTTGAAATTGGATTTGATTTTTTCCAGTCGTGGTTATTCTTAGCCCTTTACAAAGCTAGCCTACATATGTGGTTAACGCGACAAGTGGATTAATCTCGCACTGAGGGTGGGGAATACACCTACTGCGAAAGACTCACCGAGTCTGGGTAGACTATTGACCTTTTCCATTCACGCCACTGCTTCAAATGTCTACAAACGGGCGTGCTGTGTTTATGATAGTTCATGTTTATTCACAATGGGATGACGACATAGCCGGGTTAAAGCGACAAAAAAACACGCAAATGTCAAATTGTCGTTGTGTGAATTCAAATGACGTATTGTAGCATACTACGACCAACTGTCGCGTTCACGAAGTTCGCGATGGGGGATTTAAGCAAATGCCGGTTGTACCGCCATGTTTATTTTAGTCGGTCTCTAGGGGTATAACTCACGCCAAACATACGGGTAGTGGCTGCTGAATATCCGCTTGCTCTCACAGGACTCCGTCTCTCATTTCATAACTTGACAGGTGGGAGCGGCCCAAACTCAAACTATAAAATGGCTCTGTACTTGTGGGGTTGTCTTCGAGGATGAATATCATGTAACTATGGTTTGCTACTACTATCACTACAGAGAATTCATATTTTACATTCGGATGTAAATTTCAAGGGGGGGGGGGTGAAAAAGATTCAGTGGCATGGCCAATACATTACAATTAAAATTTATTGAGTACATAATGGGAGTAAAACAAAGCGCTGCTAGTCGTATGGTTCTGGGAGAAGTGGGTGTACGCTCCATCGAACTGAACATAAAGGCTAGGCCAAAATCATTTTGGGCGAAAGCAGCCACGAGCCACGGCAGACTGACCCAGTCCGTATTGATGATGTTAGAATGAAGCTATACAATGAATAATAATAATGATGCACCGTGTAGGTGGATAAAGTTTGTGTATCATACTCTTGATAATGGCGGACTGAGCTTCGTGTAAATGAACCAACAATTGTAAATGTCTCATGGCTCAAAAAATGTGTTCGTTCAGAATTAGGGACCAGTTTCAGCAGAGATGGAAGAATGAAAGAGAAAATCCACCAGTTACTTGTCTGGGAAAATAAAACAGCAATAGGAAATAGAGAAATACTTAAAGGAAGGAGAACTTATGACATGGAGATATTTAAGGAAACTGCGCACTAGCAACTTGCTAATTCCACTTCCGGTTGACACTAGTCGGCATACGAACACACCGAGACATATATGCCGCTGTGTCAATTATATGACAGGCGGGAAGCGAGAGACTGCGCCCAAGACTTACGAAAGTGTACCGCATTTGCGTCTATAAGGACACGCCATATACCTATGTACAGGAAGCACAAAGCGTCATATCTTATCGAATGTCATTTAAATACATGAAGATTGCTGAGTATGGCGGGGAGCATCATGGTCGATTTAACTAAGCGCTATTGGAGTAAATTTTATAAAGGCAATAATGTATTCGATCAAATAATCAATATGATGTCGGTAGATCGGAAAAACACAACTGAGATAAAAACAAGTCGTGTGAATTATCGAAAATGTTTAAAAAATAACCAATCTGATAAATACGGCTTATATTAAAATAAGTCGTAGCACCAACCGTCCATACAATACGGCGCACCGATGCACATATATACGGTACACACGCACCCTTATTTCAAAAAGTCTTACTAATTGAGTCATTAAATGTCATTTTCACATATTTTAAATCATAGATTATGCCGTTTTATTATCGTAATTATAGTATTTACGGTAATAGCATACTGTATAAATGATATGTTCTCTGTTCTCTAAACTATAAAAATCGAAAGCAAGGCTAATATATAGATATAAATATACCATCAGTAAAACAATATTAATATGGCGCATACATACCTGTCTACACAGGACTCGCGCTACGTTGAGTTGACATAATGATAGAACATAAAATATGACTAACATAACCATTCAGACAAACAAACTTAAAGCTGATAAAACTTATGTTGTTTTCCCCAACGCGAACGACGATCTTCTTGGCAAGTACGTCTTCACACCTTTGTTGTTCCTGGGCACGTCGGCGAACCTCTTCGCTTTTGTCACCATCTTGTACCGTC
>WURV02224703.1:0-10272 GCA_011762755.2 Epimenia babai | reverse complement strand
GTCGTCTATATTCGTAAGAATGTAAGAATACAAAGAACATAATTAGTGCACGACACGAATATGTTTGATGATAATAATGAGAGGTTTTTTTGCGATCTCTGCGAGTTTTCCGTCTTTAATTATTGTTCCCGTACCTCCGTACCTTTTTACGAGTACATCATATTTTCATATATTTATACTATAGAGATAAGTTTAACATGGACGGCACAGAGATAATTAATGGCAAGTACGTCTGTAGTACTTCACGGAATCGTTATCGCAATTATCATTACGTGTATGTTCATACAGATTATCGCCGAGAGAACCCCATAGACGAGGACATGTGTACCTATACAAGACTGGCTGGGGAGGCGGCGGTAATCGCAGTCCACACCTATTGATATTCCTGCTTCGCTATCTGACTCAACGCCCGCCGATAGAGCGACGGGTTTGTCGCGAGGTCGTCGTGACCTATCTCCGGTATCACGGAGCTGATATTATAATCGATTTCCGTTATATCCATTCGTTGCGGCTGACGTCTAACATCCATGATTAAATCCAACAAATTTAAGACATATCTCGTCAGCGATTTCGATTGATATCAACGGAATTGAATAACGGAAGAGAATTTCCGTATCTCGCAGCAGGAAGCACGGAACTTTTTAAATGAGAACTTGAAAAATTGACGTGTGCACGAGGTCTGTCACTTCCTGGATCCAGCCGGCGATGCATGAGTTGACGAACGACACAACCGGGACATGTGTCGGGACATACTCTTCTGGTCAGGTGTACGCCTCGTCGACAGTGACAGTGATGGGTACGGCTACAGTCTTTATCTTCCTCGCTAGTCTTGCGGCTAATTTTATCGTACTGTACATCTTCTACAGATGTTCCTCACTTTTAACTACTTCCAATCGCTTCATCGTTAATCTCACGGTATGTAATGTACTCAACGCGTTGTTTGTCACACCCTTCATGTTTATCACGGTTATCAGCCAGTGCTGGCATTTTGGACACATCTGGTGTAACGTCACGGCGTTCTTGACCACGGCCACATTTGCCGCCAGCACGCTGACTCTATTCGTGATATCGTTCGACCGATATTGCGCTGTTGTTTCACCACTACATTATCGCATGCGCATCACGAGGCGTCGAGCGAACCTCATGACAATATCCGTGTGGCTTGTAGCGATCGTCTGCGCGCTTCCGCCGCTATTCGGTTGGAACCACTACGAATACCAGTGGGAGAAGAGATCTTGCACGGTGTTTTGGAGAAGTCGCGCCACCGGAGACAAGTACTACACTGTCTTTCTGACCTTACTCTGCTTCGTCATCCCGCTCGTAGCGATGGTATGGGCGTACGTCGCCATGTATCGGGCGGCGTGCGGTAACAGCGAGAGAACGCGACGCAACAGCATGATCAACCGGCGCCCGTCGAGCGACGCCAACTGCCCGAATTTTGCCACGATGAAAGTCGGCACGAGACGAGGGAGCGTGATAACCGAATTGTTGTTCAATAGACGTATGAGTTCGGCGAGTTTGAGGCAGGGACAGCTATTGTGGCACCGAGACGAATGGAAAGCCGCGGTAACGAGTCTATTAGTAGTCTCGACATTTGTTGTCTGTTGGTTGCCATATTTCATAATAATCATATTAGAAACGACTATATTCGACTCCCGCGAGTCGATTTCTCCTGTGATACAGCAGGTCGCCATTATACTCGCTCTATCCAATTCGGCGCTTAATCCTGTCGTTTACGTATTCCGCAGTAAAGCCGTACGGCGCGAGCTGCACACCATATTCCTGCACCGCCAAAATACGCTCAAAGCCAATACGATACTAGAGAGATCCGACGAAACAATCGACTCGCTCAACAACGGCGAAACTATGTACCGGGAAACACCCGGACAGAACGGTTCGCCGTACGCGACCAGGACACCGAAATTTGACAGTTTCGCTGTAGATGTTTAAATAGAGGGCACCGATGTATCCAATTCCGTTCTTTATGGTACAGTCATCTTGTATGGCACTGTGTCCCGTTCTAGCAAGTAGGTATACCAGCCTAATGTGGAATTTTTCGGATAACTTCGACAGAAACCCCATCCGCCTACGATGCGATTATCAACGGCTTCCCACCCCTGACAAGACTGTGCTTCGAACGCTGACGGCAAAGATTCTCGTGGCCCTGTCACTCAGATAGCTCGTCACCGTACTGTTTATATAATCATCACTGTCACAGATATCACTAGCACAAATATAGAGTAGTCTATGATGAGAGTTATGTAGTCTGTTCGCATTAGGAAAAGACAGCGTGAATGTACGGATGTCAAATGTTCGTCCAGATATTGAGGTTTGCGCTATAAGACGATTTGCCCATCGTATTCAGAAAAACATCGTATTAAACACCTACATATTAACAAAGCTGTTTTGACGGCCGCCCACGGTCCTTTGTTGCACCTGCGTTCGGTCTACGTGAATCTGACACATTCATATTCAATAATGAATATTATCCCCTGTACATACTTCACTGATAATCACGTGTACGAGTATATTTATTATAACAAATGAAGCCAGCATATTCCGCTCTTTAGATTTTGTCTAAACATCTAGCACGCATAAAACAATATCTTAAGATTATCAGTAAGCGTATATTAATATGGTATAAATTATAGTAAAAGCCTCCAATTTTAAGTTTGGTATACCAAAAATGCCAAATATCGTGACCTAAAATGTTTTATCGTTCATATAAACGAAATGGTTGAAATCTTTACTTAAAATCCCCACATTTCATGGTTCATATAAACGAATGGCTACAACGTAACTCCAAATCATTACATTTCATGGTTCATATAAACGAATGGCTTAAAAACGTAACTCATAATCCTTAGATTTTATGGTTCATATAAAAGTAATGTCTCACATCGGAACCCAAAATTTCTACATATTTAGGTTCGTATCAACGAATGCTTAAAATCGCAACCACAGATACAAAGATTTCATGGTTCATGTAGTTCAAAAATACCTTACTTTGCAAGATATTTCCATGTGCTATTCGATATACACGCGTATACCCGTAACCGTATCGCCATTTTACTGAGAAGTCATATCCATTTCTTTCAAAAAAAACTATTTACCATTGGAAATTTTCGAACTCTTGCATTTTTTATTCAGTAAACATCACCATGGTTTCCAGAACACGGTATATTCTCTATGTAAATCTTCGATATCGGTAATCTTTTCAAAAACTAGCTATTCCAAAAGATTGTTTTTATAAATATTGGACGTCGCTGTTTCCCAGAATCCTTTATACGTATTTTACATGTCCAAGATTCCAAGAGCCGCCCATATAACAGTTACTCTTAACAAGAATTAGATATCACCTACTTTTCCTAGCACCGTCAATTATTCAATTCTCAAACTGCAAAAACCTTTTTGGCAAAACTATCCCGTATTTTATTTTATCGGCCAGCCACTTCTAAACATTTAAATGTCGGAATTTTCATTATTACATGAACGCAATACGACTTGACGATTTAGAGGACATTGACATTGTACGATAATCCTAGCGTATGCTTCAAATTCCTTTTTTACAACCGCACGCGCTGGTCAATTGCCACGCGTTTATAACAGGTTGAATAAATTGATCGTACTTTCCTTCCTAATAATCCCTGCAACAATGGAGTAATACTGGCTTTATAGCGATTTATATCGGCTACGATATAAACCCGTGAATAATAATGCATTAATCTTGCATCACTGTTACTTCATGTTTCAACAGATTTACTTCACTGTTCATCCGATCGGCCCCGATATATAGAGGGCCATAAATGTCTGCCATTTATACCGTAATTATGGCATTTACGTTACGCCACGATGACAAATAAACAAGTCATTAAAAAAGTTAGCCATATATAATTACTAAAAGTCACTAAAATATTTTGGTCTATACACCTACGGAAAATCGGCAGGGGCAATAAATCCCGCTGGAACATGTTCGTGTCAGCCCGCTGTGGGTGGAGATTAAACCACGCCTTCACAGGACGTTTACCCAACAATATAGCTCAGTAATATGAAGTTTGTCATATCTTTTGAAAGCTTTATTTAAGCTCTTGGCTCTCATCATATTACTAATCATTTAAACGTCGAGTCCACACCAGCATCCCTCTCTACTTTATATTTGCTGTGTCGTTGACAGGCTTTCTGTATGGGTCATTTTACATGTTGTCATGTTAATCGTTCCTTACGTCCTGCGATCGCCACACCATTTCGAATTTTAACGACTACAAGTCTTCCTTTCCAACGTCTACCATCCTAGTCTTTTAAAACTTAACTCCTCGTGATAACTTGTGTGTTATAGTCGAAATGTCGTATCGCGGAGATCCAAGAAAAAGCCGGGGCTTTGAATCAATATTAGCCCGTTTGTACGGTGTAGTAATAGGTATTTTTCCTCCATCTTAAGCGCCCTCGGAAAACAGCGTAGGGCTTATACACAGTAGTACAGGGATAAATCTTTTGATAGAACATTTTGACAGAAAAACAGCACCTCGACTTTCAAGACCTATAAAACCGCTTTCGTTAGTCTTGTAACATTAATAGATCACATAATTTTTACGCCCACTTTTTGGATGATAAAATTTGGCAAAGCTTTAAAAACATATAGCTTTAATTTTAAACAATCGCACGTATTGTGATTAGTGGTATCAGTATAACACTCTTTATACCAGCATGACCGCATTAACAGGGCCAGACTGTACTAGTCTATAGCCAAGTATCCTCATGTACAGAATTTACTCACTCAAAATTTACATGATTTTAGCCGAAGAACATGATTTATGTATATATATATATTTTTCGTATTTTCATTTTGTCTGAATGTGAAAATTTGCTCCAAATATTGTCTTATATGGTATATACGTATATTTATTATTTATACTAACATATCTGTTTGTGATTTACACTGAGAATATATACTATTTAAATAAAGATAGTTTCCTGTGATTCGTCTTACTCTATAGAGTCTAGAGTCTGGAAGCATTTGCTGTACACAAGTCAGATATAACGAAATGTCAAAATGGGACCAATGGGTTGTGGAGGCTATAATATTGTGTGTGTATGTAGGAGTGGAGTAATGCAGGAGAGTGGGGTCGGTTGGAGAAGGGACTGTGTCTCTGAGACAGTGGTATTACAGACACATTGAGACATTGATGTCTGTAGGGAGGGGTCCTCAAATCGTTGGTCCAAAATCCAGAAAACCCTGATTGATTACCCGGTCAACCCAATAGCATTTTTTGGGCGAAAAGGCCTCAAACTCTGTCTGCCCATGGAAGTCTTGCTAGCCCGTGCAGTGTGGTGATATAAGTCCTTCTTCCCACCGACGTGGCTGTGTTTCAGATGCTCTACGGATGGTTTCTATGGTGCTTCCCTCTTCTCTATCTCGTCCTCTCATGCGAAATAATCAACTATCGCAGGAGTGTAGTGTACAGCACATGCAGGCTGTCTGCAAATGCTCAGAACCAGTGGCGTGAACGGACGAAGGTCAACTGTCTGCCCAGACTCAGGGGACCCGTCACTATGGACTTCTTACTCCTGCCCCCCCCCCCACCTTCTCATTGATGGTAATCAGTTTGTCGTGTTAACCACATTTACAGGCTAGCTTTGCCTACACTATGAATAGATTTGTAATCAGCCTACCACTAGCTAACTAACTAGAGCCCGGGCAGAGTTAGTGCCCGTCTGGAGAAATCGCTGACTGTGTGCGGGTGACTGATAACCCAGATGTCACTGCGAAGAGATCGCCGGCATTGTGCGGGTAACGGCAGGCAGGCTCTGACATTACGAGATCCACTCTGTAATTTCTACAGCTCCATGTCTTCAGTCAGGAAAAGGTTCCTTGGGTTCCATCCGACCAGATTCTGTAACGACAGCCACCCCGACCACTAATCAGCATTATACTCACGTTAAATGAGGTGAATACTATACCAGGGGATGAAATGTTAACCAATCCCAGACATAACAGCCTGCAAATTACATAATACAGTAGTCACGATATGAATCTAGAAAACCACTGAGATAAGGGTTAACACAAGTGTTGTATACCTCGAGTTTGTCAGGTTCAATTAACTGATCAAGTATAATCAAGGTACTACAAGGTCACGTTAATCTGGACAGAAGTTCATCGAAAAAGGTGTTCCATTTATTGTCCACGTTCTACTATATTGCTAACAGTAACACGCGGCACTCTACATGTTGTAAGCGTATAGCAGAGGTGCTGCGGTCACATCGGGTACCCATGACAGCAATAAACTGTAGACAAGTGCTGTCATCATCAGTAAACAATGTCCAGAATGAGTAGTAATGTTAGCCCTCAGACACACTTAAAATGAGTCAACACAGAGAATAACTCAATACACAATATACACAATAATGTGCCTATGCCCATTAGTTAGACTACTTATACTAAGTAGTACCTATAGACATTGTCTAGAATTATATACACCACAATACATACAGATGTCAGCACAATACATATACAGTACACATATACGAAGCTATTTTATATCATCGGCAAAATCATTAATATATTCTTTTCGGATTATGTTCAACGTAAAATATTTCCGTTCCGGAGGGAATCTAAGCATTTCGGAGAATAATTTTTATTTATGTCCCTGCGGGACTATTTTGTCGCATGATTTTATGGCAGTCCTTACGCAGGAATGAGCAGCTGTTATAGCGACGGCACGCGAAAGGTCATGCATTATTTATAACGGGAGAAGATTTGTCGTAAACATCCGGATGTCAGCTAGACGTTCATCTCCCTTAAGTTCCTTAACCTCATTCTCGTCCAATATCAAGGTCAATGATCCAGAAACGATGTAACACCGTGTTCAACCTGCTCCCCGATGTTAAGGAATGTTATCGAATTATTGGTATAGGTAAGTCTCAACATAAAACATCGATGTTCATGGGGGATAGCTATTGTGGTTTCATGGGGGATAGCTATTGCGGTTTCATGGGGGATAGCTATTGCGGTTTCATGGGGGATAGCTATTGCGGTTTCATGGGGGGTAGCTATTGTGGTTTCATGGGGGATAGCTATTGTGGTTTCATGGGGGATAGCTATTGTGGTTCTATAAATAACAGGAAAGGCAGAGATAAAACATTGTGTTGGGCAGGACCAGCCCCATGAAGTCCAGATAACTGGTCTGGTGCTCTTAACAATTAAGTGAAGAAGGCAGACTTTCTCCAGTTGAGGTTTTTTCTGAGCATTTCTCTCCGAGAACATCAAATCATTTGTGGAAATCTTTCTGGACCTCTTCTATTAAAAGATCAATACAGATTAATATTGGTAGCATCAAATATATTTCAATTCATTCCAATCAAAGCTGTAAAGAAAGATAGAAAAAGTTTAGAAAGTAAGGGCAACATGGACGAAAATAATCAAAATTCTATGGTGTATGCATATGTCATCAGAGATTGTAATTTTTCTGGATTTTTGTCATTTCTAATAATTATAACAGGCGAGAAAATATCCTTTGACTTATAATCTATTTCAAGCAGATATAAAACTGAGTTGTGACGTGTTTAATTAATGCAGCCACAATAATATTTTATCATTGTTGGTGCCACAACTGGTGAAACTAGATTTTACTTTAAAGACACGCCCCCCCATATTTCCATATTTTCCGCTGCTTAGAATCCACACTCCATACATTTCCTATTGATCTCCATCAGCAGTTCTCAACCCTATTATCCCTCTGAACCTCTACGGTGTAAAGCTATAAAAAACAACCCCCGAGGACCTCTCTCTGTCCGAGTCTAGAGATTCTTCCCTGAGATTTGGATATATTTTGAGATAAACCAAGCCACTGTTAATTAATGAGAAGGCTAAGAAGTACCAGTTATTATCTATGTCGATGGTTATCACAAATTCATTCATACCACTGAATGTACAATAACAATAATGATAATAATTATAATAAATGGTTGTATTATTGACAGTGACTGCTGTTTACTGACGTGCTGATAACAGACTACTTCACGCAGCAGAACGATACTTACTGAGGAGTGAAACCGTGTGTTTTATGACGTAGTAGCCATTCTGCGCAGCCAGCATCTCGCAGAGCTGTATCGCTTCGATGCGTTGCTGACCAAAACTTATGTCAGTGAATTCCTCCAGGTGACAGCTGGCTATGTGCTTCAGCCCTGCGCGCCCACAAAGTGATCTAACCTTTATCACAGAGTAATGATAGGCTCAGAACGATGGCATGACATGTGGCATGATTTTCTTGGTGGGGGTGGTATATCGGGTGCATTTACCTTCTGTTTGTTCATTACTGGATTTCTGATCACATTCGGAACTTAACCAAAATTTGCAAGCCATACACTTGTGTGTGACGTGTCTTCAGAAACTGTTATGATTTTATATTAGGTGTTTAACAATTGCTAATGATAAAGTTAAACTTATGTTAATGTTTAGATTTAAAAACTATTGCATTACAAACTTCATCTTCAACGCAGTAATTGTTGTCATGACATGAGGGCCATATGTCACTGTCACATACTTACATAATTATAGGCTTACACAATTATAGGGCTTTGAGCCATAATTTTTAAGGAACAAATCCATGGTGTCCTGTTGCCTCTTCTGTAGGGTCGCTATTGATACGAACCGAGTTTCCTACATCTCGCTGGGTTTTTAGACATCTTCATGATTGTAACGTGGGGTCGTAGCCGACGCTGATCAGTCGGGGTCAAACCGGCGCTCTCAAATGCCTCGCAAAGTAATTCTACAGAAAAGGTGCGACTTTGTGACAAAAAACCTAAGGAAATTCCGGTTCCATTAATTAACCGAAAAAGCTTACAGTCTATGTTCAATTTCAGAGCATAAAACTCCCTAACTTCAAGTAGACGTATATTCGCATAGAACAAATACTAATTAGCCATAAAACTGGCGTAGAATAACTGCAAATCTCTTATGAAGTTTGAAGTTAACGTGTGTGGCCAGCAAATTTCTATTATCTTCTACAGTATGACCTAATTTGGCCCAATCTCTCCATGAGGAGAATCCATACACCTCTTAGTGGAAGCGATATTGATATAACACATCAGGCCACATGATATTATCGTTGCAGACGACACTTATTGATATGAAACGTAAAAAAAAACAGCAAAATGGTGAATCAAAAAATCCCCTACTGTACACGTAAAAATTTTCGAGTGGAATAAAAACGCGAAAACATTTAAATCAATCCGTGACCACAAAAATTATGTCTCGTGAAATAAAACATAATTAAAATATGTTTATTTACATATATATACACTTATATGTCGAGTTTTACCGACATTTTAAAACGTATAGTAACTACACCGGAAACATCGTTTGTGAAGAAACCAAAAGTAAAAAAAGTCTACACTTAACTGGAAAATTAAAAAAAAATTTTAGGGCAAGGGAAGAATGGGACTGTTTTAAATACTGGTTTAGGTACAAGTTCCCTGTTAGTGCAACTACAATGTACCACATGGTAAATCCCCGTAGTTTCCCATGTTAAAAAAAATGGAATTCCCTGCTCAGACAAAAGATACAGATCAGGCGCCGATACAATGGAGCCAATGATTGTTATTAAAACGCCGATTTTATTAAATTGTCTTTGGCCATTCTGTTGTCTAATGTACACAATAAAATGTTACCATAATGAGGTTATTTACATTTTTCAGTAAGAGCCACAATTGTAGAATTAGTGGATGGTAGAGATCGACATATTGATTCTGTAAGTATTCTTGGGGCATTCGACGTGGCTATCGATGTTGACTACGCAACATTTTACGTTTGAAAAGTCATGACAGACTTCGCAAGACTTCTTGGTTGTTCCTGTATTTTTTACCAGATGAAGATTTACATCATTTTGAACGAATGCCATCTTACTGACACGTGTTAAATAGCATTAATATACGCGAAAGGGGGCAAGTGCGATCCAAGGAGTGAAACATCTGCAAACAGTTGGCAAATCAGTCGATACGCGAAATATAAACTGAAAATTTTGTAATATCAGAAACGGAGGTATATTAATGTATGTTCTCTCAGTGGTGCACATTGAATATTCAAATGATTAAATGAATACAGCGATCGATATATCAATCAGTTGATGAATGAATAAGCAAACAAATAAGCCAATAAAACAATAAGCTGTTCAAATAGAATTCCATTCCATTTCACTTAATGATGGTGTTAGGCTATGATTTAACTTAAATGTATTTTTTTTATCGTGTTATGCAATATAATTAGTTATTTCATAT
>WURV02224692.1:0-10272 GCA_011762755.2 Epimenia babai | reverse complement strand
TATATAATACAGAAGCGCAGATTAACAAATCCTTACCGTAACCTACGACCCCCAATGGAAGAGCGAAGTTTATCTTTGTTGATAAAACATCAAACGATTATTTCTGTGTATTTATCTAGAGTTGTTGATGAACCACGATGGCTACCCGTTACTTCTTATTCATACGATCATGCCGATGATAACTTTTAGCAGCGCAACGAATGATTATCAGAACAGACATTAGTATATTATAGTAAGCTTTTGGTCATCTCAAAAATTAAAATGTACACACACCATTATAAACACGTCAAGTCGATTATATTTGCCTCAACTACACTGCAGACTGCCCCAATCCTTGTCGGCATACAGGTTTTAAGGAGCTTTTTGTAAGAATAACGCCAGAGGTAGTATACTTGCTAAAGTATAATTCGGCCGGAGTCTTCTGGATTGCAAGACCAACGACAACGCTGCCCCCTCCCCTCGTTTGCGTTGCCTCTGAGGTACAGCAGTGTTATATATGCATGGGTAAAGGCTCCTCCCCTCTCTCCGTGACTCTAGGTCGGATGCAGATAGAAGTCTCTTTTTGGGGCTTACCCAACTGCTACCTCTCAATCATCTACTATTATAAGTTCAGCGGAGTCTGTCACGTAGGTATACAGTCTATTGGCCTGTATGGAATCTATGGAAGCAAGTCAACTTTCTTACCGGATCATGATTTGAAAGGATAAATCAGGCGAAACTGTTCACTGTTAACCGCGATATAACCAGGCTAGTTTAGAAAAGAGCAAATACATACGAATACATTGCATACATTTATGTCGTTATTCTGACTATATACTGAAATATAAATGCTTGTTGAATATATATGCACATACAATATATTATATAGTAAAAATGGCGCCCAATAATTATGTCGATTACAATCAGCAATGATCTGCCTTTTTGCATCCCATGAATGTCCACGTAAGAACTATTTTTTCTTGTGAATGATATACTCTTATAGTTTAAGCCAATGCTATAGCTATTATAAGGCACTCCCTGATTATTTTCCTAACGCCTGCTATTCCTAACATTCGTCTGCATGAAAATTAACTATTATATATTTTACTTTATTCAAATATTTATTTTCTACGCCGTTGTACTTTCAGTCTAGAACACCCCTAAATCTTCCTCTGACCACCTTATTCTAGTAATAAAGCTATCCCAACATATATTCAATGTATCGGTAATATTTCATTATTACATTAGGTATACGACTCCTTTGTATGACTGGATCTATAATATATTTGAAGTTGAGTGATCGCGTGCGTATATTAAATTTAAAAAATAAAACAAATTACTATATTAATATACTTTATTGCTTTATTTTAATCAGACACCATATAGTAAACATATTGCCGTCCATAATACAGCTGCACCACCTACATATTAGAAAAATAGTAAGTTATAGTAATAAGAAAATAATGATATATCTGAATTAATAATCTATTCATCTTGTACAGCAATACTGTCAATAATAGTATTGCATTACTTTGAAAGCAAATACAATAGTTTCCCAATACCCGTACGCGGTTTCCAAAAAAGGAGCCAACGGTTGTTGGTGCACCCTGAGACCTCGGCCCAGCATTATACAAAGGAAGTTCATGCGTCGCGTCCTTTAATGAGGGATAAACCTTACATCTTCAATTATTTTGTTAACGTCTCGATAGACATTTGTAGGAGGGAGCAGTATATACCGGTACAATACAACAAAAATTACTTTCTCTGGGCCTGTATCTATTGTATAAGCAAATTTTCCATTATTTGCATGAAAAAAAAACAAACGAGTTTCTACTTTTATATGCTCTTTGTCATAACAATCATTGTGAATTATCACGTCAAGATATTTATACCTTTCAACATATTTTAATTTATTGGCACATAAAATAAGTCACAATTAGACTAAATTCGTTTTTGGTTTGTACCCACATCCACAGCCAAACTTTGCGTCACTGTCCTTTATATACTCATTAGCATAACATAACAAAGAATGGTCCCCGGAGACGGCCAGGAGAGGATATGTCACACCCAGTGGCTATCCCAAAATAATTTGAAGTCTGTTTTTCAACAGCACGGCTGAAGAAACAATATGAAGAAATTGTGGAATTTTGATGCTGAAGTGGTGGGCGGCTTGTTGTCTAAATGTACGTTGTTTAACACCTGCCTAATAATTTATTGATACAATGACTTCAGAGAGGTTTCTATCTGAATCCAACAATCAATTGTTCGTGTGCTAACAGCAAGCTGAGATTGGTGATTTGTGGTTCACTATGAATAATAATAATAATGCAGCTGAGCAACGTAGCTACTCTGTACTCATTGACCAATCGCCGTAGAGATAACGTACAACGGGAGGTTCGAAAGATTTGAGCGAGATACAAGTATCCAAATATATCTACGAATAATCTAGCTACTGTAATCAGTTGTTACTACCATGACAACGTTGATGTTATTAAACAACACAGAGCCCGGTACGTACATATATAGGTGACCATTACTGGCAATGGAAAAGAACAGACAATATCGATGAATTAGCTCTATGTAGGGTGTTTGCCAGAGGGCAAAGGAATGCCTAATCACGGCCCTGGTAGATTTCCACATTTCACAAATGCACAAAAAAATTATTGGAGATAAATAATTGACCATATTCTATACAGAGGTGGTTTGTGTGACCAATTTGGGGCCAACTTTGTCCTAAGTTTCGAGCACAACTGTATGTACAGCCTCTAAATGAATTCAGTTTCTTCCCTATATTATAAATTACTTATATAAACTTCTATAAATTACTCAGGAGACTTATTTAAGACATAAAATAAGAAGAAATAGGTTTAGTTAAGCGAGTTGTTGGTTTGCCTGGCCCAGACATCTTTCGTTTTTTCATGGCACCTGAGGACTCGCTGCGACTACCGAAAGGTCGCTCCGCCCTGGAAATTTTATTTTACCAAAGCATAATTAATTATTATAAACTTTGGCTATAACAGAAAAATAAACTATCTTCTGCATGTAGTGTGTATGATTTTCAATATTCAGCTTTCAACCACAATGTGGTCTTAAACGAAATGTGATTGAGAGTTCTCCTGGGCAGCATACTCGGTGATATGATCTGCTTTTTGTGATGGAGATACTATATAACATAGATAACTATCAGGGAAATTCTGACAGGCACTCCCTCGGATTGAGGATTCTGACATCTGCTATAACATCTCTTCACAGGTCAGATTCACCATTCGTAAATCTAACAAATACTGATGGAGAAGTCAATATGCTAGGGCTCAAAGAAACACACAGCATGTTTCTCTAGATTATAAGACATGACAAATATCTACAAGTATAATATATATGCCCTGCAAAATTTATGTCGTGTGTTGTATCATTGCACATTAACATGTTCAGCATAATATACATCCCTTGCACAATGTACATTGTCCTGTATCATTGCATATTAACAAGTCGAGCATCATATACATGCCTTGCACAATGTACATTGTCCTGTATCATTGCATATTAACAAGTCGAGCATCATATACATGAAAGACATGTGGGTTGCTGTGTTAGCCATATCATATAATACAAAAAGTGAAGTTAACGCCTTACTGACCAACTAAGGTTATGATTAACACAAGCTTTTGTATGCCTTCACCTTTCGTATCATACAATACATGACTTACATAGTGTAGTCACATATTATATGATCACATATTGACAAATGACCAACTAAGCACGATATATAAGACAATACATCGAAGACTATTGATAATTTATATACTGCATAAAAACTTTATCACTAATGTATTAACTACCTCTTACGGTCAGCAGTTTGGGAATTTTCGGTGGACACAATAGCCCGAACCACGTCTCGATTCAAACAGATGTCAACATGTTGATTAAATTCAGTGAGATCCAGCGTACGTTGTTCTAGGTAGCAAACAGGACACACGAAGTTCGACTGTTTCATTTCGTCCAAACTAGTCGGTGGTTCCAGTCCATTCACAGTCAATTTGGTAGAATCATTTCTAAATTGGGAACCACTATTTGAACCGATACTTGATACATTAAATTTAGTCGAAACACTGAGAATTTGTTTACTAGTATTCTCAACACCGACTAATGAATGTGTTCCATTTGAATTACAAACATCTTTAGCAATAACACATTGGTTAGCACTATCTTCAATATTTCTAACACCATGAGTGATGGTGGAACAAATGATTTTATCTGCTAAACCAACAGACAATCCATCAACTGTGTCACTATTAACTAAATCCGCTGGAACTTGCGTAGCATCATTTTCAAAAACTTTTCCCTTGATAAGACCTTCATCTTTTGATTTGTCAATAACATGTTTATCCTGACACTCTGAATCATTCACTTCGTCAAAGTAACTTTGATCCGCGATGTCTTGGTTATTTTGCGTTTTTATATCATCTGGAGTATTTGTGACAGACCTTGCTGAAACACTGTGAGATTTATTAATGTGATAACTGTTCGAAACACTATCGTCTTCCACGATGACACTTGTCATGTTTCCGTCATTGGCAGAATTGAAATTTTCCATCTTAGCACTATTGGCATTTATATCATGAATGCCCGGAATTGCTGCAGTATCCCCGATACCCGTACTACCAAACTGAGATGACAACAATTGTTTCTGTTGTGTCTTAAACAATGCCGCTATCGACTGATTATTATAGCATGTGGTTTCTAGCACTAAGCCAGACATTCGTATACCCAACAAACGTAAACATAATAATTTAGGATGACATAGCGCCATTTCTCTCTCCAGCAATGAACGGGCTGTCTTGTAGATAATATCTACATCACGAGTATATTCCTTAACACTTTGTGCCTTTGTCTTTACTTGGAACTTATCGGTTTTTATCTTTATGCCAACTGTCTTTCCCTGAAATTTAGAAACACTGATGAAAACTGTTGTAATGTTTGTGATAATACTGTATAGGTAGTGTGAACAGTACAACACGAGGAAATAAACGAGTGATCAGGGTGCTAGATCACATACGGGGAAACTGTACCAGTGGGCTAAATGTGGACAGATTCCTCCAAATTTGCAGCCTAATAATTAAAATATGTTACATGCAGCCCTCAGATCTTAACTACATCTACTTGGATTGATATCTGTTTATAATACATAATAAATCCAAGTATCCTATAGTCTCACCTACACTAGCCACTGATGATGAAGAAAGGGAGCGTGAAATAAGTTATATAGCATTAATGTTTATGCAGCGGCAACTAATGGGTATTTTTGTCTCCGTGTCTGTGCTAAAATCATGAGTGAAAGTAGCAGGTTCAAAGTATCTAGTCGGCATTTACGAAATAATAGTCAACAAATCATTTATATTTGATTACTGGAGTGTATGGCTAGTCGATATTAGTCCTTCATTCCTGCTATTCTAGTGTCAGATGTATTAGTATTGAATAGCTGCTATAAACTAATTGTTTAAATAGTTAGTCATAACTTTGCAAGATCAGCAACCAGCTTTAAAAGTGGTATATGAATTGTAAAATTAATATATAGACCACATGTGAAAAATATCTCAAACCTATCTTTACCGATATCATAATGTCATGAAAACCCCTCTTGCCTTTTACTTCTATTTTTAAGAACCAAATTAAACGTATGCATTTAAATAACTTCTTCTTTGAATAAATATGCAATTAGACACTTAGTTTTTTGTATGGCTAGAAAAAGTATTGTATTCAATAAGAAATAAAACAACAGACAATAATCAATTTAGTGCCCTTAAACTCACAAATATCACAACCTTATTACGATCCACTGCATACTATCTGCATTCTAAAGAACAAGACTACTGAATTAAACCATATTTAGGAAATACAGTAACTGTATCTAACGATAGGTAGGCATGCACATGATTTGCAAATACAAAACAAAATCCCTATATAATCAGAAGATTATTAATGATAAATATGATTCAAGTTTCTGATGAGAATTATATATTCGATGTACAGGCTAAAATGTGAAAAAGTTGACACATTTAGATTAGGTTTAGATTGCTTTAATAGCCATGTGTTGGAAGGGCACTATAAATCAATAGAATTTCATTTAACTCCATTTAACTGTTGTGTTAGGCTAAGATTTAACTTATATGTACATTCTATTGTGTTATACAATATAATTAGTTATCACACGAAATGTATATAGGCGCTTAAGAGACATACTAGTTATTAGGGCGCCTCCAAAACAAATTTATTATTATTATTATTATTATCATTATTATTACATCAATGCTTGATACTGGTAGCAGCTCTATAATTGACTACTTAAATAAAAGATCAGAGAGTAAAATTTTCTTAATACAAAAAACTACAGTAAAAAACGTACGACTATGCGTTCCTCAGTCAAATCATCTGCCAATGTCTGGCTCAACTCGCGACATTTCTCGAGCAACACTTGCGGGTCGCTGGTATCTCGAAACGTTCTCTCAACGCTCTTACTCTTGCGGTCGCCGTCCTGTGATAGCCGCGTTGTGCCCAGTCCACGACTGACCCTCATGAAGTAACTGAATGATATGTCGGAGTAGAGAGCGTGGAGCAGAGCGCGTTTGTCGTAGAGATCTCCACACGTGTAGATGCCGAGAGCTGTGAGCATGTGCTCAGTTACCTTACCGATGCCCCCTACCTGATCACACATTAATGAAGCATGCTAAGGTGAGATGCAAATAAAAATCATGCGTTTATATAGAAACGAGAAAAATATATGAGAAAAATACTCATTTTTTATAAAATCACGCATGCAATTCCCTTTGTATACGAGATAAGATATTGACTGTATATATCAATTTAAAAATCTGAGTCTAACGCTGATTTTTGTAATGCTTTAAAAAATACTTAAATAAAAATATATCTACTATAGAGACACATACCACCTGAAATGGGTATGTTTAGCAGTGCATAAACAGACAAATAACATGAGGAAAACTGAGAAAACATCAAAAGAGCGATGCGAGGATGCATGTCTGCTTTATTAAAGTACAGCTATGCAAAGATCATAACTGGATATCAAAAACCAATATAAACAAAGTCGGTACAAAGAGTGACTAAGTAAGTGAAAACATCAAAGGGTTATTATTACTTTTCTAATTGGTAGGGTAGAGACAAATTCCAAAATGGCCTCTTTAGTTGCTGTCAAATAAAACTGTCCATCAGGCTTGTTGTAGTCTGAACACACCTTCGCCAGCAACATGTTGCAAGATATACCTGGAAAATTCGCCAATTTTGTACTGCAGAAAAAGAAAAGATTTTTATATTCTTAACATGTATTTAGCAATATTTACAGATTTGATTGTGCAGGTGGTTTACTCGCCAATTTTTTTTTAATCACAATTTATCATTTATTACTTTCTATTAAACTAGTTTATAGTTGTTAATGGAGTTGGTTTTAGTGATCGTTTGATATGTATAACACTACCAATATTTTCTGCTTTCATTATGCTCGTCCTACTACATGGAACAATCTTCCATATGAGACTAGAACTGTCCGTAGTCTTTCTTCTTTCAAGCAACAGCTCAAAACATATCTATTCACTCTATTGTCTTAGCTTGTTTTACTTGTTTTGTGTTCATTGTCTATGTTATCTTTCAGTTATTGTTACCGCGAACCGCTTTATGAGCATGTTTTACATGGAACAGAGCGGTATTGAAATAACCTATTTATCATTTATTATTTTTTATCATCATCGTCGCCGTCGCCGCCACCATCATCGTTATTGTCATCATTATCGTCGTCATCATCATCATTATAACACAACTTTCCAGCGGTTTCCTGCTACCTTACGTCGTAAATGATGTAATTCCAAGTGTTTCCTGTTTTGTATGCAGAGTCAGTCCAAAAGCACTGATACACATAGGTAATAATAAATAGAGAATTATTATGAAATGTATGCTAAAACAATGAATTTGACGGAATAGAGTAATACTGATGATTACTTGTAATTACATCATACCTTTATGACACAGATCTACAACAGTACACTCAAATACAAATTACTAGTACTTTGTAATATAAATTAAGTTTATTGATGGGTCATGAATTACTTGAAATACCGAGGTAAGACCACAAACATAAAATAATTTTGAGACTCCAAATAAACCAAAAAAATGGAAGTCAGCCTGAACTTTGCTGATGTCCCTAGCAATTCTATTCTATTTGGTTTATTTGTCTTGAGAATTCTCCCCCCTATACATTCTTCTCTTGACCAACTGTAGTTGTTTTCTTTGGCTGTCTTCCTTTTAAATTTAACTATTTATACCCACTAGTCATTATTAGTTTGTCATAGTTTTTGACGTTACCCTATAAATGTGTATTAGCCCATTTATTATACGCATTAATCAAGCGTAACATAATTAATTTTAATGATGTTTATAATACGACATAGTCTGGCCATTGAATAAAACAATAGTACTTGGATTGGTGCCGCTGACAATGGTGCAGCTACTAGAGCTCACTAATAGTGATATCTATTCAGCATAAAGCCCAGCCTATCAACTAATGTTACGTGTAGAGATGTATGCCGAGTTATCATTGCAACTACAAATAGTATACTGGAGTAATGCGTTAACAGTTGCGTGTATCAATAAAATGTGCGTAGTGTACATTAGTATGCATTAAGCCACCTGCGACAACTGGCAGAGAAATCAGTATATGGCGGCGGGTATATCCCAATAAAGCCTTTCCTAGAATAGCCTCTGGTCTAAAAATCCCTACTATAGTCTCCAGATTTTTTTCTGTTATAGCCTCTGCTGGACAACAATGGAAGCCGGCCCAATGACGACATTATGTATTACTTCTTAACACACTCTGTTGTGCTGGGTTGATGACTACTCGTGTTGTGTTCGAATACTGCATATAAGTTGGTGTCTAACCCTTACCCTGGCCCTAAGTGGACTAAAATGAGTAAAGTGACTTTTTCAACCATTTCCATAAGGGAAACCCTAACCCTTTCACCATCCGCAGAGGCAATAACAGGAAAAAGTGGAGGCCATACTAGGAATAAATTGTGATTTTAAGACCAGAGGCTATAACAGGAAGGGAGATAACAGGAAGTCCCGGTGGCAGCACACCGGTGTACCGCGCGCACGTTCATTTCAGAAACTTAGTCACTCGCTTATTGACTTTAGCTAACTCGACACGAAATGATTAAAAAATAAAAAACGTAGAAAAGCATCAATGCGCTCATTGACAGTTTGATTTAGTCAAATCATTACAGGAAATCACGTAATGTGAAATAATTATGATGTGTATTGTATGTGCGCTGAATAGCTACAATATTTCATTAAAGGCCGCATCTGAGAGCCTTCATTGGCTGATACTTGCGGTCTATAAATGTTGTTTTTTACCTTTTAATGTCAAGTGTAATCATTAGTCATAAAAATGCCCAACAGTGACGTCACATACTGGTGGTATGCTATAGATAACGCTGTTTATAATTGCTAGTTGTAAATATTTGATCATTACGTTACTACATTTCGGATAATCAAATCGTGATTCATAAATCATTATTTAAACATGAGGATTCTTAGGGTTATACCTTCATACCGAAGATTCAGGTACATGGCGATACCAGTTATCGGACAATAGTGTCGGGAATTGAGGGTACTGAATAACCCAAAGAAAACTATATGCATAAATAAAATATATATCTATATTGTATATTAATATTTGAATACTGTATGGAGGATCATTTTAACAGCATTAACAGTATTAGAAGCCTTTGTTGAGCAGAGCAGTGAATCTTGGTCAGTACTGACACATCCACTTAGTTATCATTATCATCTATCTATAATCACACTGATAATTTATATACTCACTGCTTGATTTACTGTTTACCTTCCCATTAACTATCTAAACACGCTAGCTTGTGTGCCAAGATGGCGTAGATATGTATATCAAAGTTCGTATATCGAGGAATCAATAAATTAATGACAGTTTTCAATTTTCACGGTAAATAATTCTAGTGTCTATGAGAAAGTTTTTAACAACCAGAAATAGCCTTGCACGATTTCAGAGAAACTATTCTAGGTATAGCAACTTATTTTAGGAAATATAGTGAATAAATGAATACTGGCAAGGAAATTTTGTGTCGGAAGAGTTCATTTGAAAAAGAAAAATTTTTACTTCAACTCATGACCCAGAAATATTTCAATTTATTGTTCCCTCACTAGCACACACTGCTAGTTTTGGGCATTAATGTCACACAATATAAAATATAATAA
>WURV02224681.1:0-10272 GCA_011762755.2 Epimenia babai | reverse complement strand
ATAGAGTTATACTTCGATAACATTTTCATTATTGTTTTGCTGGAGCGTCAGTGGTACTGGACTACAGGGTTTGTATTTATCTGGTGTCACATTTGTTTTATTATCTTGTAAAATAATTAATATTACGTTTATTTACGATTGCATGCATTAACACCATGTTCATGTCTATTCTTTGGGATTTCAGATTGATAGCGCCTCCAAAATGGATGATGATAGAACTGTCAACAAAGAGGTTAAAAACCTCGCTACACAATTTGCCCCTCTACGATCTAGTAAAGGTGCTGTACATCCTTTGATGTTATATACCGGTCAGTATCCTGACCCCATGGGCCGTACTCCCTACCCGACCACACCGGGGTTATGTATGTACAAGCCGGATGGTATAAGATTACCCTATCACCTCGGTGCTAACGCGCGTCTTCCTGCTGCACAATTCATCTCTACTCCGAGATTTAATAACTTTATGGAAAATCCCAGTGCTAAGGAAACGGAAAATTCCCGACAGAATGAATCGTTTCAGACATTTCGTGACACGTCGTACGCGGAAACCGATCTCGATTGCGACGATCAACCGACAGATTACAGTTTACGCTACGCGGAGATTTCGGATCAAGTAGAACCATACGACGGCGAGAATCGCAGATTCAGCGAACCGCGAAAGGATAAGATATTCAGCGAACCGCGAAAAGATCAGATATTCAACGGACATAATCCGCAATTCAATCGTGCTGCCCATCAGCAAAAGTCATTCAACAGCGAGGAGAAGAACGATTCTTACAACGTCGTCAATAATCACTATGCACGATTCTCGCAAGCTCATTTCTCGTCTGCAGCATACGATTCCGGCGAACAATACAGCGACGATTCCGGTCCTGATTATAAAATATCCGATACCCGTCGCTACGACGATCTGAGCGTCAACGACGATTCGATGCTCATGTTCTACACGGAAGGCACGCCGCTGTACTACATGTCGAAGGCCAACTCACTCACTGATCTCTCAGCTAAAACCGACCGCAATGCGAAACAAAAACCGAGTGACTTGGCAAATTCTAACGACCATGCCGCAGCCACTAGTGTAACGGATGCTGGCAACAACGAAATTGACAGCAGCGCGTTGTCAATCAGCAATATAACCGTGAAGGAGAACGAGCACCTTCCCACTGATGGTCACTCTCCAGATAAGGTATGGCATACTTCTTACCCTAGTGGTCGTTTGTGAATAAATTTCAGCAAGATGAGTGATGGTTAATGAGTACCTGTCCATCACTCTCCCTATAACGTCTGATATGTTATCTTTTGTTTCTACGAGAGAACAATGATTGCAGACGCTACTGTCTGAGAGGCGTAAATTTACTCATTGCACATCGTATCCACATTGTGCGGTTAGACATTGGACATTGGTTCAAGGTTTGAAGTCGTGATAGTCACAGAAAGTGCTCATAGCATGTATCTCGTTCCTCGTTGGTCAGAAGTCGCTCAGTAACGTCAGAGATAAAACTAAGTTGGAACACACATTTGTGATAGACGTCCAATCATAATTCACGATATTTGCAGTAAACCTTTTGAGAGGTATATGAGCACAATAATTCGATAGTTACTAATTTTTACCTGATATCTTCGTAATTCTTGGTCATTCTTTTGCAACTTTTTCAGATCAAAACTTACGCCGAGGAGGGCACTCCCGTTTCTTTCTCCAGAGTGAGCTCACTGAGCAGCCTCGCCGGGGGAGAGCTGCATGAAGCGAACCATACGCTTCAAGCCATTGATGAGAACGACGTCACTTTGAGAGAAGAGTCGTACTCAGAAGCTACACCAACTGATTTGAGCAGGATCCTCAAGCCAGGTCTCAAGCAGGAAGGCAGCAATGAGAAAGAGCACAAGACGGTAAAGTTCGATGAGAATTTAGTCGAAGAAACTCCACTGATGTTTTCACGCAGTTCGTCCATGGGGTCCCTGAGCAGCTTTGACGCTCAGTCCGTCCACAGTTCGGTCGTGAGTGAGTACAGTCGACGAGCAAGCGAGGTTGTGTCTCCTAGTGAGCTGCCAGATTCACCGAGTGAGACTATGCCTCCGAGCCCAAAACGCAGCAAGTCACCCACGCAGCTCATTGAAATCGACACTTCGCAGTCGTGTCGAATTAATCCCAATCCAGTTTATCCACTCGCTGCCACCCATCAGGAGATTGAATCGCGACCGATATCCGATGAACAAAAATCTGTGGCTCTGAATGATTTGCCCGAGGAAGCTCCCGTTGTCTACGCGACAGAAGGTACTCCCCTGCTTTATTCAGAAACGACGAGCCTCAGCGTTATGACATTCGACGATGATTATGATATCGAAGCAAAAGACGTAGGATGTGAGAAAGTGAAGGATGAGAAGATAAAGGATGATAATGATAGCGATGCTGAGTCTTCAACATCTGAAGTTTCTGAAGGAGAAGAAGATATTTTAGCACAATGTATTTCAGCGGCCATGCCGGCGAGTTCTGGCAGAAAGCTCAGAAAGAGCACATCAGATAACCAGCTCAAGAGTAAGTCGTCCTTGCTGCCAAAGGTTGACAACAGCAGATACAAAGAGAACAAGAAAATTACAGACAAAGTTACGAATATACCGAACACCACTCAGGTGAAACCATCAACAGATGCAAAGATAACAACCAATCAGTGTGCAGGTAAAGTTGAATCGGATAAGGCATCATCTCAAGCGAATCATGTCAAACAACCGCCAACTAACGTCAGACAAGAAATGCAACAAAACGTAAGTCAAAAGCAGCCGCAATTAAATAAAGTCCGACAACACACACAACCTGTAGATCAAACGAAACAATTCGTAGGGATGAACCTAAAATCAAATCCACAGATAAACCTGTTGAAGCATTCGCCACGCAGTAGGAAAGTTGCAGTCACGACTCCGATTGTGCGTGTTGTTCCCGTTGATACGGAACCGGACACATTGATGTCGTACGCCACGGAAGGAACCCCCGTTAACATGTCGCGGTCGACGTCTTTGAGCAATCTCAGTAACTTGAGCTTCGATACAACGGACGGGGTGATAACGGGAAACATAAATTCTGTGGTTCGTGTTGAATCAAAGTCATCGGATAACAGCCTTCTTGGTGACGAACAGGATCATGATGAGCTACTTTCTCAAGTCATTATGTCAGTCATGCCGAAGAAACGTCAATCTAAACCACCGTCAAAAAAGTCGCAAATAAAATCGAGTTTAAGTCACGTCCAGCAGATTTCACCATTTTTACCGGCCAGAACGTCCAGTTGTAATAACGTTGAAACTAGTGATCAGGCGAAAGTCTATGCTTTTGAGGACACTCCTGCTAATTTCAGCTCAGCCACATCGCTAAGTGATCTAACCGTTAATTCTAGGGAGGTGGCATCCTGTTTAAAACCTCGTGAATTGAGCTCGTTGTCCAGCCCGAGTAAAAAGTCCACCAGATTCTCATCACAGAGTGGTGATTCGGTCTTTTATACAGCTAGTTCCGATGATTCACCGTTTAAGTTCAAAGTTGAAGATACACCGTTGTCATTTTCCAGAAATGAATCCCTAAGTTCACTTAGCTGCGATGAAGATGATTTGGCGATCGTCGATGACAAAGATGTGTCTGATGCAACGAAGGATGCTTTTGTTTCTTCAACGGCCACTGTTAAACAATCATCTGAATGTAACAGTATAAAGTCCGGGCAGACGAGTTCAATCGGTAGCAGGGAAGTAGTGGGACAGTCGTCCGAATCATTGTCTCCTTCAATCGATGCAAACAGAGACGATTTTGTGACAAAGTACGCTATCGAAGGCACTCCCATGTGTTTTTCCAGAAACTCGTCGCTTAGTTCATTGAACATTCCAGATACTGATGAAAATGGAAACAGTCGTGTCCCAATTGATGGCGGTCAATCACAGCATTATTCTGCCACGACCGAGTATATCTCGAATGAACCAACTGCATCAGAACTCGCTCTGTTAAATGAATGCATCAGTTCTGTGATGCCTGCTAAGTCAACCAAATCACAATCAAAATCCAGATCCCTTCCACGATCGTCGCACAGTAATGTTCCCATTCTATCGACATCCTCCCAAATAGCTAAAATTGAAAAAATGGATGGTAATAAAAATATTCCACATGCTGGAGATGACGCGGAGAAAAATGTATTTAAAGTTCCTTCTCTGCCCGTTAGAAAACGATCTGTAAGTAAGAAAGATAATCAGTCGAAAGTTGTACAATCAAACCGTCAGCACCGGAAGGTTGATAACACTAACACTTCATCTGCGGAACATAATGTTGGCACAGGTGCTGCAGCTACTGTCCCAGTTAAAACGCTCCCACCCATGTTTGCTCTCACAGGACTGATTGATGCTATGGATATGCCTGGAAATAATTCCGAAAATAAGTCTGACGTGAATAATCATGAATTGAATTATGAAAATGAAGATGACAAATGGGATGTTGAGGATGATTTCAAGGATGAATGCGATAAAATCATAGATGGTATAATAAATGAAAAGTTCATGGGATTGAGGATGAGCGATGAGGATCAGGGAGATCAGGTCAAGGTGCAAAGGAGTGATCAGCTAGCAGTTGAACGAAATGGTGATGATAATGCTCTGTCAATAACGTCAGATGTTTTAGCGGAGAATGTTAATATCGTTCTTTCGGCGTTAAATGCCCGTCAACCCACGCTTGGAATTTCTGCTTATAGCGAGGATCTTTTGTTAGAGAACGAGACCTTATCGCTTGTGTCAAATGACTACATGTCTGATTCGGAGGACCTCACTTCAGGCGTACATGTGACGAGTGATGGGTCCAAAAAACCAGGCCCACGGATCACAAAGCCCCAAGAAGAGGCTACTGTCGTAGATACCGTACCAGTTGAACCAGTTGTAAAAGGACACCGTAAACCGCTTTATCCTGGCCCTAAAACGACAACGTCCAAAGTTTCTCCAGCATCTAATCCTGTCCACAGTAAGACAGACGTACCTACAAAAACAAAAACAGTGAGTCCGCGTAAACCTTTGTCGACTCCTAAGACAACGGTCAAGGTTTCACCCCTGAAGAAAGTCAGTCCTCAGACTAAACCAACGACTATGATTAAAACACCTTCACCAAGGTCCACAGATGCTTCAGCATCGACTCAAAAGGGTCCAGCCAGTCAAGTTCGGCCTGCTGTAACGAAGCCCAAGTCATCAAGTACATCTCAATTGCCGAGTCGGGGATCCGCGCCAGCTTTCAGTAATAAAAACACTAATGTTGACAAAGGCAAGCGATCAAGTGTGCCAGTTTCCATAGTAACAAAGAGAAAGTCTAGTCCTTGTTCTTCACCATCCAAACTCCCTGTCCCGGAACAACCGAAACCATTAACCAAGCAGGGAACATTTACGAAGGTCCCCGCCGGTGGCATAATTAAGGATTGTCTACCCGACATTGATAAGCAGATGGCTGATATGAAGATAGGCAGTACAGATAACAAAAATGTTGATGGAAACGTAGAGAGTAAACGTGCTTCTCTCAGTTCACAGTCTAGTAAACGCTTATCGGCTGAGGTAACTGAAGTCAAACCCAAAGAAAACAACTCTGTTCTTGCTACGGAGAGCCCTCCTAAAAACTCACTTGAAGCTGCTGCATCTATTTCCCCATTGTCTAATGGAAAGAAAGTCAATCAGGTACAACGATCTAATTTGATAAAAAACAGTAGTTTGGGTGATGTAAGAAAATCAGGCAGTTCTACCAGTCTTAGGTCTGTGGGTTCTAATTCTCGATCGACTACACCAAATAGTAAGAGTACATCAGCTAAGGTATCTCCCAGTATTACTCCACCAAAAAAGTTCGATGCATCATCGAAGGCTAACTCGGGCGATTTGAAAGTTCGCTCTCAGTCTCCCTCTGTGAAGCGTCAGAGTCTCCCCACAACCCCACCCAAGGCAGCAGTTATTCCCTCACCGCCAACTGTTATTAAGAAAGCACCAGGTTCGGTCGGTAAAAAACAAGTTACAAGCAAAATAGCAGGATTCTGGCGAAAAGATGAGAAGACAAAGGCAGAAAAAGCGGAACAGAAAGCCGAAAAGGCTGAACAGAAGGCTGAAAAGGCAGCATTGAAAGCAGAAAATAAATCGCAAGGAAAATCTGTTGTCAGGTCAGCTAAAAGTCTTTTCGCGAAACCAGCAATTCCTAACAAACTGAAGAAAAATTCGCATAAACTGGGAGAGGGAAAGATAGTTAAAAGTTTTACTTATGAGAAGATTTGTGAAACGAAGACATTACCGAACCCAGATGGTGATATGTCGAGCATAATGGGGGATACTTTGCTCAACTCATCAAGGTTGTCAAAGAGTGGGTCCGTGTTGGATACAATTGACGGTTCAACAATGACTGATCTAGATAGTTCAGAGTTGCCGAATGTCAGTGAGGCAGACATGTCATTCCAAGTCCCACACAATGTTTCTTTGCCAGTTTTAGGGCATGAAATTCCTGACAATAGTCTGCAAGTCACCGACGATGCCAACATCTCGATGCCGGTCATCAACACAAGGACTTGGACGAAAACAAAGGCCGATACGATCATGGATAACCTTCCTGATGCACAGTTCACGATGAAATGCGCATCAAATAAAGAGCAGCCCCATGGTAAAACAGAAACTGTGTGGGTGAAACAAAAATCAGAGAAACAGAAGTCAAAAACTGATAAGAGGTCATTCAGAAATTCCTTCAGTTTTGGACGTTTCGGCAAGAAGAAGGAAGTTCCAGCGGTAAAAGCATGTACGTCGACCGGAGTTGGTACCTCAACGAGTACAGGGGTCAGTACTAGTACAGGGGTCAGTACAAATACCGGGGTCAGTACTGGTACAGGGGTCAACACCGGTGTTAATACGCTCTTTACACAGCCAGAAGATACGAGTTTATGCACATTGAATCAAAGCGATTTCGTTGAACCTGGTTCTAACGATGAGTCCGATTGTGGTGTTTCTGCATTGGTGAACATTTCTGGAAGAGATGACATGTCATCACCCACAAAGTGCCAGGAAATTAACGCTCGTATGGTCAAAGTTGGCGATTCTCCAAACAAGCATTTGACGAAAACCGAAATGCTCCAGGCCCGCAGGCGGCAGTCATGTTTGACTAAGGGTGAAAGCGACGAAATTGAGCCCAAGTGTCTTGTCACGACTGTGTAGATCGAAGTTGTAGCTGTGTAGATGGATTTCGTTACTGCATAGATGGAAGTCGTCACCACGTAGAGTGAGTGTCGTCACCGTGTAAATAGGAGTTGTTACTGTGTTGATCGGAGTTATCGCCATCTAGATGGGAGTCCTTACTACTACATAGATGGGAGTCATTACTCCGTAGTTGGGAGTTGTCACTACGTAGATAGGAGTTGTTACCGTATAGATGGGAGTTGTAACTGCGTAGATCGGAGTTCTTACCCTATAGATGGGAGTTGTCACTGCGTGGATCGGAGTTCTTACCGTATAGATGGGAGTTGTCACTGCATAGATCGGAGTTCTTACCGTATAGATGGGAGTTGTCACTGCGTGGATCGGAGTTGCAACCTCATACATTCAAGTCCGACGTGTTTTCTCTAGTTTTGAACCAACATAAACTCTGCTATTATATTGTACATGGAGAAGCTAGGTACTCAAATTGTGCAAAAGGTCATGGGTTGGACACCGCCTACTGCGAGGACCTTGAGCAAGTCCCAAGATTATCCAAGTTCCAAGTTATCCCCGATTGTTGGAGTAAACATATCTCTAAAATGGCTGTCATCCTTCACGGGTGATATACGCGTCAACCGTATTGTATATGCCATGAATAGCCGCCATAAACATACACTGTAAACTTCATCTGAGAGCCTTTATTGCCTGATACTTGCGGTCTATTAATGTGTACATTACCATTACTTTTGCATTTCTGTATATGCGTGTCTCTCAGCATATAACTTATTTATAACTTTGTTTATTTTCTATAATCAAATGCAAGCTATAATATAAGGTACAGCCAATTTTCATATATATATATATATACACTTATATATATACATATATATGCAGTTGTGCAGTCTCTTGGACATATCACTCATCGAGGTGTATATAACCTAAAACGTAGATCACCTTAATCGTATCGATGAAGTCGCCCACAAAATGGCAAAAATCATGCCGAAACGTTATCTCAGAGGAACGTCGTGGTCCTTGCCATATTTGCAGTAGTTTCAGAATTGTGATAACGGTGCCAATTCGTGGTCTCTGCAATCCATGCATCGTTCATGCACATAATGCACATAACTTACTCATGTATTGAAATAATGCACCAAATCGTACTGATGTGTCATTATTACTGCATCAAATCGTAATGATGTGTCATTATTACTGCACCGAATCGTAATGATGTGTCATTATTACTGCACCGAATCGTACTGATGTGTCATTATTACTGCACCAAATCGTACTGATGTGTCATTATTACTGCACCAAATCGTACTGATGTGTCAATGAGATGCATCCAAGTCATACGGATGTATCGATGTTTTTCACCCAAATTCTACCACTGAGTCAATGTTCTCACGAAATATACGATTGTATTGTTATATTACAACCCAATTATAAATACCAGTGTGTCGATGTATTGCACCTGAATTATACCAATGTGTTCATGTATTGCAACCAATCATACCAATGTGTCGATGTATTGCACCTGACACATACCAATGTGTTCATATATCAAATTGAAATGATGGCAATATACTAAATGTGTCAACAGATATTAGTAAATATCACCACAATTGCTAGTCAAGCCCATGGTTTCTCTCCTACTTCCCAGATCTGACATTGTCTGTCCATAATAAACGTGAGTGATGTATTCAATATTTACGTCATATGCTTGAGCTGATCCTTATACTTACATAATTATGTTTTATTTATTGTTATTGTGAAATCATGAGTTGACAGTAGTCATACCCACGCTGGAGCATGTACTTAACGTTTTTAGTAATATCCATCACGATCCAATTAGTAATTTCAACGGAAAAATGACGTGCGATTCTATTATAAAATGGTTCCCTATTATGTGGGTGTGGATTGTAATGGCACAATTCAGATCATGGACTGTGTAGGTATTGTTACAGTCATACGAGGTTGGTGGTGAAAAACCCGGTAAGAATCGCAAGATTCACGTCACAGATTAGTAGTTTAATAATGAATTTCACGACGCGGGCATACGCAGGTATATCATCAGCCATTCCTCATCTGTGCATCTTCCACACTAGCACCCACAGACTCATATACCCTCTCAATGTATCCACAAATCGTTTCTTTGATCTTCCTAATTTCTTCTAATTTAGCCATTCCATCCTCATCTATTCATATTTGGCAGTTCGATCCTCATCCATTCATATTTGGCAGTTTGATCCTCATCCATTCATATTTGGTGGTTCGATCCTCATCTATTCATATTTGGTGTTTCGATCCTCACCTATTCATATTTGGCAGTTCGATCCTCATCCATTCATATTTGGCAGTTCGATCCTCATCCATTCATATTTGGTGGTTCGATCCTCATCTGCTCATATTTGGTCATTCCATCCTCCACATCCTTTTCATGTATTTCCTACCATTCCTCACCCTTGCAATCTCACTTCCCTCACCTCACCCTGTCCCCAAACTGTTTTAGATGCGTCGTCCCCATCTTATAATCATTTCTTATCCTTCCCAAGCTTGTCACCCAGAGAAAAACATCTTGCTTCAATGCCACTACATACACGGATCTATTCCCATATCCTCTGATACGTAGTAATGGGCCCACAGTAGAGCTTAATGCTGCCCTGTATCTATCATTGTCAACTACCACCTATATATTATGAATATAATAATTACCATTGTGTACACAGTCACACGGTGGAAACATTACACTGTATTAAGTGTTGCATATTATTTCTTTGTCGTGTTACCTTGACTTTAACTATTATGCAATATGGCTACCACAGCAACCACATATCTGGTATTGTGTATGCAAGATACGGGAGATTACATTGGATGAACTGGTCCTGGGCATGCGGGATCATGGTAGTATCTAACGCTTGGAAAATATCTACAGAACTAACAAACAAGGTTGGGTCTGTACCCACCACTAACAGACTAAGCGAGTTGGGTCTGTACCCACCACCAACAGACTAAGCGAGTTGGGTCTGTACCCACCACTAACAGACTAAGCGAGTTGGGTCTGTACCCACCACTAACAGACTAAGCGAGTTGGGTCTGTACCCACCACTAACAGAC